>VWZO01003864.1:37485-60795 GCA_013396975.1 Bucco capensis | reverse complement strand
GATCCTGCTCTGGCAGGGGGGTTGCACTAGATGATCTTTCTAGGTCACTTCCAACCCCTGACATACTGGGATACTGTGATACTGCTGCTCTACTTCCCATCCCAGCAGAGTTGACATGCCTGGAAGGTCTCCTAGGGAATGGCTGCTTTAACAAGCACTCAGGGTCCTTGGAGGCAACAATTTGACTCCTCTGAGCTTCAGCTGATGCTCTAGAGAAGGCTGACCAAGGAAGGACTGCTCCATATTCAGTCTAATCTCAAAATATGGGTAGGCTGAAAGGTGGAACTTCATCACTTCTGGATGCTCATAGATGAACCATTTGGGAAATGACCTGATAAGATGTTCATTTCCTTTCTTTCTTGTTTCCTTTTCAGCCTACACTTTCCTTACACATCTGACAGACAATTTAGGCCCTTGCTTTCCCTATCAAAATTTAACAGGATCTTAGAATGAGTAAAAGGTCAGGCTTTAATATCAACAAAATACTGACACTCTCTCATATTTCCTGTGAGCTGTAGGTGATGGGGATGGCAGCATCACAAAATACTGCAAATGTGCTGAGGCTGGTGGGGAGGAGGAGGCTCCCCCTGAGCCTGACCCCAGCTGTGCCACCCATCAGCAATGGGGTGTGTGCACCAAGAGCAGCCTGGCTCTGCTCCCCCATCCAGACCTGGGGCTGTCCTCAGCCAAAACAAGTGCTTCAGTGCTTTTGCTGAGGAAAAATCACAGAATGCTAGGGGTTGGAAGGGACCTCTGGAGATCATGTAGTCCAACCCCACTGCCAGAGCAGGAGAACCTAGAGTAGCTTGCACAGGATGTGTCCAGTTGGCTTGGGAATCTCTCCAGAGATGGAGACCCCAGCACCTCCCTGGGCAGCCTGGGCCAGTGCTCCACCAGCCTCAAAGCAAAGAAGTTCCTCCTCCTGTTGAGCTGAAACTTGCTGGCTGCTACTTTGTGCCCATTGCCTCTAGTCCTGTCCTGGGTACCATCCCTCCAGGGATGGTGACTCCAGCACCTCCCTGGGCAGCCTGAGCCAAGACTTAACAACCCTTTCAGGGAAGAAATTCCTCCTGACATCCAATCTAAACCTCCCCTGCTGCAACCTCAGAGCCTTGGTGCTGCAAACACTCTCACACACACCTTTGCTTTTGTGTAGGAGTGCTTGTGAGACTGGCCTCAGGCTGATCAGCAAGTGGCCTGCCTGTCTAACCTTGCTGACTTCATGGGTTTTAAGTTTAATCTTCAAATTGGAACAGTTTGTAAAAAGCCTTGTGATGAGAAATGAGAACTTGGGTTTAAGAAGCAGCACAATACCTGGAGGCTGCATGGGAAACAGGACCTCAGCCTGCAGGATGTGGAGTCAATTTACTTGCAGGAAGTTGGGAGGTGCTCAGCAGTTCAGCACCTTTTGGGGTTTAAGTAGGTTTCTAAAGAGCTTGGTCTGCCCTCTCAGTCCCTTCCATAAACCAACTAAGCTGTGAAATAAAAAAGACAAATTTGCTCTTTATCTCCCTGGAAAACACAGCTTGTATTTTCTGCTATTTAAAGCCAAAGGGTCAGAGAGGGAGTTATCTGCAGTGACATGAGCTGAAATATGATGGTGAGGATATAAAGATGGAAAACACAAGGTACCTTGCCAATTATGTGCCATAGCTAACATTACTTCCCATCTCTCTATAGAAGTCATAACTCATCACTACGAGAAAAGAACTCTCCTACTTTTGGGTGTGCATCCTCTTTCCTTGAGAGATTATGGATGGTCTTGCAGGGTTTTCTTATTTTTTTCTTTCTTTAACCTAGCATAAAAATGGTAGCTTAAAAAAAAACATTGATGTATCCTCTCCTATTTTTTTCTTTCCCATTCTGTGATAGTTCAAACTGTTGAGGAGTTTGGTGTCTTAAAATATTGTAGTGACTTGAAATGAAAATGACAGCTCGTTATAAATGGGCAGAGTGTTCTTTCCAAATATCAATACCAATAAATACAATGCCTTGCTCTAAGAGGCATTGGAGATTTAGGGGGCTTTAGTCACTGCACAGTTTCACAAGCTACAGTCTGTTCCATCAACACATAGAATTCTGAGGCCAATGGGATGAGCTTCACCAAGGCCAAGTGCCAGGTCNCAGGGGAGGTTTAGATTGGATATAAGGAGGAATTTCTTCCCTGCAAGGGTTGTTAAGTGTTGTCCCAGGTTGCCCAGGGAGGTGCTGGAGTCACCATCCCTGCAGGGGTTTAAGAAACATTTAGCTGCTCTCCTTAGGGCCATGGTTAGTGGCATGGCAGTGCTAGGTATGGTTGGACTTGATGAGCTTAGAGGTCTCTTCCAACCTTAATGGTTGTGTGAATTCTTGGAGCAGAAATGCTCTAGGTGCAGCAATCATTTTTGAAGATGCCCTCTTTAAGCTTTACTACTCAAGGCACTTACAAAATTCACAGGCAATATTTGATAGTTCAGACAGCAGTTTCCTTTACTTCACATGGCTCTGATCCCTCCCTGCCACTGCCTTGCTTTGGAAAACACCATGCCCTGACCCTGCCAGAGGAGACTGTGCTGCTGCCTTCCCCATGATATGTAATCTTTCTCCTTCTCTCAAACATGTACTCACAAGACACATCTGAAGGCAGGTATGAAAACCTTCTGATGGGAATTCCAACTGCAGTGACCTTGGGGCAATGTTTTATCTTCCTGTGACAGTCCCTGCTGAGAAAGATTGACTTTTTGGCATAAAGCAGCAGTATGCTGGGTTTGGGATGTTCAGGCCATATTTCAGCCTGGCCTCTGGTTTGGCTTGCAAAGAACTGTTCTCCTGCAAGAGGCTGACATTAAAAAGGGGTTGTGAGGGCTGGAAACATTGCACAGAAATGCAGATTCTGACCTTGCTTGAGTAGATAGCAGAACTCCTGTTAATTACAATATTGCTTTTCTGTACAGCTCAGGGCTTTTGCAACACCACTGCTTCAGAAAACAGAGTATTTATTGATCTTTCTTCTACATATTGATCACACTGAGCAGTGCAGTAGCACTTAGAACCTGGTTTCCCACAGACTTCTGTGGGTAATCTTCTGTGCAATAAGAGCAAACCTTTTCACAGTGCTCTACCAGCAGTTGTTTGCTTGGTCTGTGATTTTGTGATTCAGAGACTCAGGTTTTACAACCTGACACATGACTGAAAATCAAAATGAAAATGAGGAAGGATGAAATCCTCTCTTGAACTCATCAGTACTGAGAGGTTCTCAAAAGATTTTGTGTTTAACACAGTGACGAAATCCAAGTTTTAATCTATTATTTTCCTTTTAGATCTACAAGTCCAGACAGGAGAAGGAGCTAGGTCTTGTTCTCTTTTGCATACCAGTAAAAGAGAGAGTTCCTAATAGCTCCTGAAGAAGCTAGTTACAAGTTTGGCTTGTAGGATAGTTGTCATTTGTTGCTGTAGTTGGAACATTCCCTCTTCCTTTACCTTGTGGAAGCTAAAGAAGAAAAGTTTATCTTAATATATGGAAAATAAAACCCCTGCTAACTGCATTCCAGTATGCTTCTGCAAGGTTGTGATGCCTTTACCTTCTGATAGCTCTGCACTGAGTTTCCACACTGCTGTGCCACTTTGTGTCACACTCAGTGTGCATTTTGGGTAGTCTCATTTCATAGTGACAGTGCTGCTCAGTGATGACAACAGGACAAAGCTCTTTATTTTTATCCTATGATGCCAATATCATGCTGTCCCCTAGACATTGTATATCAGAAGGCAATTACTTGAGGTAGCTACTCCTTGGCTTGTACTACTCCCAGGTAACAAGTGATAGAACTAGAAGAAATGACTTCAAGTTGCACCAGGGGAGGTTCAGATTGCATACTAGGAAGACTATTTTCCCCCAGAGGGTTCTCAGGCATTGGCCCAGGCTGCCCAGGGAGGTGGTGGAGTCACCATCCCCAGAAGTGTTCAAACAACATGTAGCTGTGGTGCTTAGGGCCATAGTTGAGTGGTGAGCATGGCAGTGTTGGCTGGATGGTAGGACTTGCTGATCTCACAAGTCTTTTCCAACCTTTATAATTCTATGAGTCTATGATTTTGTGACTGTTGACTCTGTTCCCTGCAAAATGGGCTGCTAATGCACCTGCTGAAAAGCCTTTGCCACAGCACTTGCTCTTTCTGTGCTCCATCAGACCCAAATCTGATTTTCAGGTTTGTATCACAAACATCTCTGGTTGCTCAGATGTTTAGGCTCAAATTCAGCTGAAGAGAAGTGGACAGGAGTTTTTTTGGCCTGGCCTGCTTTAAAGCCTTGGTTTTGCTTGTGGCCTTGGTCAGGACCAGATCTGCTGACCAGTGTAGCCAATGTGTTTGGTTTTAGAAGTGTCCCTAATTGCAGCCTTGCATCATCGCCAGGGCTATTTTAGACATTCTCTTTGTGACTTTACATTATTAATAAGGTGCCTAAAGAATTGTCTAGAGAAAAGAACAAACCCTTGTGTTCCTCTTGGTTGCAACTTTGATCATTTCCTGTCATTACCTGGACCAAGTCCTAAGCTGGAGTTAACTGATGTCACTTTTGACTTTACTCTTTCTCTTGATGCTATTGGCACTATTGTCACCAGCTGTTGGGAGAAGCTATGCACAGTGTGTCAGAAGGGAAGAGCTCCTTCTGTGCCAGGCACCAATGCAACCCCTCTGCCCTAAGCCTGCAGCATTGCAGGGGGTTATTGTGACCAAAGTGGAGAACCTGACACTTGGCCTTGGGGAAGTTCAGCCCATTGATAAGAATAAGAAAACTTTGTTTGATGCTTTCCTTCCCCTGAGTCCAAAGTGTTTTACCATAGCTAGTGTCCCTGTCGCCATCTTAAAAATAGGAAAAGGGAAGCACGGAGGAGGAAAATGCCATGGTCCCTTAGGGTATAAGGAGGAATTTCTTCCCTTCAAGGGTTGTTAAGTGTTGTCCCAGGCTGCCCAGGGAGGTGCTGGAGTCACCATCCCTGGAGGGGTTTAAGAAACATTTAGCTGCTCTCCTTAGGGCCTTAAGGCAGAGCTACCAGGAGAACTTTGGGTCTCCTGTACCACCCTAAAGTAGCAACAAGAGAATTTCAATAACCTGCAAAACTTTCCTAAAACAGCTTACCCAGTCAAGGTAAAAGTAAGGAAACCTGGTTTCAAAGAGGTTTAGCTTGGTGTGCCACCAAAATCACAGGCTGGCAAATAGTTCACAAGGCTCTGTGGTATCCAAGGGAACTTATTTGTATGGACTAAGAGACACAAATCCTATTAGAATAAGAGTTCCTTAAGCACATCCTGCCCAGTTGCTCTCAGTCCTTGCTCAGCAGCAAGAGGAGCTACATCACTGGCACACTGAAGTCATCTCCTAATCACACAGCATCTTTGCTCCAGTGTTCAGCTGCACAGTAACCTTAACATATGTCCTATAGGGTACACAGTCCTTATGTCACACCTCTCTCTCCTGTTTGAGGGAAGGTGTACAGGCCTGATCTCCTTCTTTTTGTGGGCACCAAATTTGACTTATGGCTTTACAGACTCCCAGAATCCCAGCATGGTGGGAGATGGAAGGGACCTCTGGAGATCATCCAGTCCAACCCCCCTGCTAAAGCAGGCTCACTCACAGCAGCTTGCCCAGCATCACCTCCAGAGGGGTATAGAATGTCTCCACACAAGGAGACTCCACAAGCTCTCTGGGCAGCCTGGGCCAGGGCTCTGCACCCTCACACCAAACAAGTTTCTCCTCCTGTTCAGTTGGAACCTCCTGGGTTCCAGTGTGTGTGCCCATGTCCCCTTGGCCTGGCCCTGGGCACCACTGAGCAGAGTGTGGCCCCAGCCTCTTGCCCCCTGCACCCTTCAGCTCTTGCTCAGCATGGAGCAGCTCCCCTCTGGCTCTGCTCTGCTCCAGGCTCAGCAGCCCCAGGGCTCTCAGCCTTTCCTCCTGCCACAGCTGCTCCAGTGCCCTCAGCATCTTCCTAGCCTCTGCTGGACTCTCTCCAGTTGTTCCCTGAATGGATTGTAGGTTTTGACCTTTTTAAACAGAGCAAAACATTAGCCTTTATTTCTCTGAATGGTTGCCTGGAGCACATCCCAACACAGATATCTTAGAAAGAGAGAAATGTAGGGATGAGATGCTTTCTCCTTTCAGCCACAGGAAGAGAAGCTGCATCAGATATTCTAGGTTTCTATACATGTTGATAGGGAAGAAGCAGAGGAACAAGGAGACAACCTGAGCAGGAGTGGTCACCCTATCATATTTTATGGCCTTTGAGGGGCTAAGTATTTTTGTCTTTGAGACACCACGCATGTCTTGTGTGCAAGGAAAATTCAGCACTGCAGATTTCAAACCAGGGTGATTTTTTTTAATCCAAGTTTGTTTTCCAATGGGAATGTATCACCTCTATCAATTTAAAATTCTGGGGTTCTTCTTTAAATGAGTTTTCTAACTTGGATGCCTTTCAAGAGTTGCCTGTGTTCTGAAACCAAGGATGATTTTTGCCCTATCCATCTTAGCCTCATAATGGATAGATAGAACATATTAAGAGTTATCACCTCAAAGCCAGGTCAAAGTCTACTTCCTTTGATATTGACTTTCTTTAAAAGGACCTAAATATAACCTGCTAGCTAAATAATTCAATTGGGGGGGGGGTAATTGAGTGCCTGTTTATGCAACAGATCACAGGAACTCTGCAGGTTTATGAAGAAATGCTTCTCACATTTTCTGTTTAAAGAAATGTTACTCTTAGACTAAATGAGGCCAAACCTGTCAGGCATCCAAATGGTCTCTTCACTGACATCAGTGGCAAACACTTGCATGGATCACTGACAGGAATGGCTCAGTTCAAGGAGCAGAAACAATGAGCTAATCTGAATAAATGGTCCATTTTCAGATGTTTCACAACATCAGGCAGAGTGGGTTTGACATTCCCCACTTGACTCACTCTGTTTAATTATCAAAAGTTGTTGAAAGATCAGTAACTCACATGGGGCTTCCACATTTAGTTGTGTCCTTTCCTAAAGTATCTCTTAAGTTTGGGAAGATGGGTTTTTGAAGATAGGTGATAGAATAGAATCATAGAATCATTAAGGTTGGAAGAGACCTCTAAGCTCATCAAGTCCAACCATACCTAGCACTCCCATACCACTAACCCATGGCCCTAAGGAGAGCAGCTAAATGTTTCTGAAACCCCTCCAGGGATGGTGACTCCAGCACCTCCCTGGGCAGACTGGGACAAGACTTAACAACCCTTGCAGGGAAGAAATTCCTCCTTATATCTAATCTAAACCTCCCCTGGTGCAACTTGAGGCCATTTCCTCTTGTCCTCTCACAGGAAGAGAGACCTACCCCCAGCTCACTGCAACCTCTTTTCAGGTAGGAGATTGAGTTGATGCAGGAGTTCTCAGGAGTTCCAGAGCAGGGTGGCAAAGCTCTGTCTCTGCGTTCACTAGAGTGCAAGGAATGAGCTACTAGGGATGTATGCTACCATTTGTCTGTAGATGACAGCAGTGCCTGGAGCAAGCCCAGCCCAGAAGGTTTCCCAACAAACTAGAAGGGCACAGCTGCTCTACAACTGCTTTGGGCTCTTCTACCTTCTGTCCTTAGTCACTCCTTCCTTCCTCATGAACTATCCTTGTTTTCCATCAAGCTAAGCATTAGTCGATGTGTTTTCTGGGTTTTGCATCTACATTTTAGATGAGGAAGCAGCAGGAAGACTTCAAGGCTGGAAACTATAGATCCCAACTTCATCTTCTGGATGTGGAATGCTGTATTGTGAGCAATTAGCTTTTAATGATGGCTCTAAAAATTACTATAGCTGTGTTTAGAAAATACTTCTCCACGGTCTTTCTGTTTTAAGTGCTGTGAGATCAACAGACACCCAAGTAAGCTCCACTACAATGTGTTTTTAGTGGTATGTTAGTGCTAGGTATGGTTGGACTTGATGATCTTAAAGGTCTCTTCCAGTCTTAATGATTCTGTGATTCTGTGTTTTGCAATACAGGGGCATAAGGGGTTTAACCTCAGCTCTGTTTCCTCAGATATTGCTGTTTGTCAGTATTAAAGCTGCTTTAGTTAAGAATTCAAATATATTTTGTACTGCTGCAATAACTGGGGGAAAAAATGGAAGCTGGAGATGGGATCTTCTGCCTGTTGATTGGAAGAGTTTTCATAAATGTTCTGACACCTCAAACCAGAACACAACCCTTCTGTCTGCTGGGAGAGAGGCCACTAGGTGTAGTTGCTATAGAGTAACTGGTCTATGTGGTGGAAGTCTCTTATAATAAGACTGTTTGCTGGATCTTAGTCCCAATGGGTACAAACATCAGGCACCCCAGAAGTGGAGTTCTCACCCTGCTCAGCATTCACTCCCTGACCACTACCTTTAAGTAGAACCAAACACTTTTTTGGCATTCATACGTTCGGAGGAAGTTGTTGCCCAGGAGGGTGCTGAGCCACTGTGCCAGGTTGCCCAGAGAGGTGGTGGCAGCCCCAGCCCTGGCAGTGTTGCAGGCCAGGCTGGCTGGGGCTGGGAGCAAGCTGCTCTAGTGCCAGGTGTCCCTGCCCATGGCAGGGGGGTTGGAACTAGAGGAGCTTGAAGGTCCCTTCCAACCCTGACAATTCTATGAGTCTATGATCCTTAAGCCCATGAATAAGGCTGAGCACACAAACTGAGAACCTTTCAGGAAGGATTGTGAGAGCAGGGCAGTGCTGGAAGCTAACACGAGGGGCAGTGCTTTCTCCACCACAGCAAGTGCAGCAGCAGATAGCCTTCCAGGAGGAAGCAGAGGTGTCAACCATATAACAATAGCCTCAGCGTCCAGGTGAAGACGCTGGAGGTCCTGCCCTGGCTAGCACAAGCCCTATGAGCTGGCTGCTCTTTCCCAGCACCAACAGCTGTAGCCGGTGAGGCTCCCCGTGGTGTGCCACCCTTTCAGTGCCACAGCGGACAGTAGCGAGCAGAGAGGCAACGTACCCACTTTCAGCTCCTTGCCGAAGACGGTCCTCTCGCCCAGGGCAGAGCAGTTCCAGCGCCCGTTGCGAAACTGGAACTGGCACTCGTTGATGCCCATCTGGGAGCCTTCCCCGATGACGATAATCGCGTCGGGTCTGCTCTGGCAGATGGCCCGCTGTCGGGGGGCAAGACCCGGGATCTTGTTACAGATGATGCTGGCTCCCAGGGCCACCACAGAGGAAAAACCCCTGCAACGACAAGAACGCCACGGAGGTGACTGAGGGGAGGCTCGTCCCGGAGGGAGGAGGACGCAGCTCCCTGCCACTCTCCAGCGCTGCTGCGGCCCCAGCTCTGGCAGGTGCCCCCGGAAAACATTCACCTCTTCTCTCTGTCGCTTCCCTCTCCCTCTCTCCACATCCAAGGCAGAGATAACGAGCACGTAGGCTCCTGCCAAACGGGACCCAACTTCCTCATTCGTAAACTCAAGCGCATGCAGCGGAGCTGCGTGCCCGGGCCACGCATAGGCAGCAGCGGGCTAGGAGGGTTTTCCCCCTCTGCTGTTGAGCAGTCCCAAGAAAAGAGGAAAGGGGGATAGTCCCCGGGCAGCGCCGCCTCTCCCCCGCAGCAAAGCGCACCTGGGCGGGCAGCGCCGGGGCCGGGCCAGGGATGCTGCGGGGCCGCAGATCCGCCCGGTATCGAAGGGTTCCTGTGCGGGGAAACGGAGCCCACTCCAGGCTGCCGGAGGCGGCATGTAGCTGGGGGAGCGGCCGCGGCATCCCGCGCCGGCGACCGCGGGGAAGGACCTGCTGCCCCCGGGACTCTCCGCGAGTCCGTGCCCCGCTGGAGGCTGCGCCCCGGGGGTCACCCAAAGGTGGAGGAGGCTCTACTTGTCTTTAAGAAATAATCATCATCACCACCATCATCTGTTTGAGGTTTATTTGGAGGCTTCCCGAGTTCAGCAGTAACAGGTCTGGGCAGGTTGAGCTGAGCGCGATCGTTATAAAAGAAAGAAAAGGAAAGGAAAAAAAAAAAGTTACTTACCCGATCTTGATATACACAATCCCCAGGCTCAGGAAGATGTGGAAGATCCAGCGCCTTGTTTTCCTGTTCATAATTCCTCGCTTGCCGTGTCTCAGCCCAACATGAGAAACGATGCGTGTGCCACCACGCTCCCGGCGGGGGCCGGTCCAGGTCCCGCCACGCTCAGGGTAGCGCGGACCGGAGGGGCAGCCCCCGCCACCGGTCGCTGCCCACCAGCCAGCCCCCGCGGGCACCGAGCATGGCCCTCCCGGGGCGCTCGCCTCTCCCACTGTCCCGCCTCGCCGTGCCGGTCACACGGAGCTCGGTATCGCCGGCAAGGGATGGGCTGCGCGATCCTTCGGAGCACCGGTGGCTGCCCCCGGGTGCGCTGCTAACTGTCTCCCTCTCTCTCTCCCTTTATTTATTATTTTTTTTTCTTCCTCCCTTTCTGTCTTCTTCAGCTCCTTGGGCGTGTTCTCCAGAGGAGGGANGGAGCCCGGTAACAAGGGATGGCAGACAGATCACCTGCCTGAGCGGGGGCTCGCAGCGATCCTGCTGCGGCTCCTCCCGCGGGCACGGCTTCGGGGAATGTCACCGGGGGATGCCCCCGGGGCTGGCCCCGGCCCGCCGGGCGGCATGGGGCCGCACCCCGCGCTGCTCCGGCACCGGCCGGGGGGGAGGGGGATGAGGGGCTGAAGTTTTTACTCCGTGGTAGCCACCCGTTCGCCGGGGCTTGCTCAGCACCTGGGGCTGGTTTTATGCGTTTGCCCCGGCCCCGACGCTCCTCCCCTCGCTCTGCCTCCCCGCAGGTAACGTGCCGCTCCTCTCCCTACCGGCTTCCGAGCCGAGATGAACCGGTGCGGCGGGCTGAGCCCCGGGCAGCATCCCCGGCTGCGCACCCGGGACCGCCGCTCTGTCCCGCTCCGGGGAGGCGGAGATGGTACCGGCAGGTACGGCAGCAGAGGAAAAGCCCCATGTTGCCCTAACGCCCCTCCCGGCTACCTGCAGGGACCTCTCCGCTTACTTTTTGGATTGATCCCTCAAATGACAAAGCCAGGGAGGCTCAGCCGCTCGCAGCCGGTTGCCCCGTCTGGCAGCGGGATCACCGCGGGGTCTGCGGGACAGAGAGGGACCGACCCCTCGGGGGAAGCAGTGGGACCACATCAGGTGTCTGCGGGAGCGACCCCCTGGGGAAGCGGTGGGACCAGAGTAGGTGTCTGCAGGTCTGACCCCCAGGGAAGAGGTCGGGCCCACATGTCTGCGGAACCGACCCCTGTCGGCTAGGCTCACCGCGGATGTCTGCAGGGCAGACTTGGGACCGACCCCGGGGAAGCACCCGGCTGCGGCTCTCGGCTCTCCGCAGAGCCTCCTTCGTGACGGAGAGGGGGGGGGCAGCCCAACCGAGAGGAGTATCCCGGCTCCTCGTTGCGCGAATTTACACGGATATGGTGACTATTTTATTATCCACTTAAAATATTTCAAACAGGGAGGTTACCTAAATGATAACAGGGGTGTGGTGCGGGAATTGTTCTGCTGATAGCGTTTTTCTGGAAACAAAACCCCAGTGACAGGCCCTCGGGATCCCTCCTAGGAAGCTGTTTGGAAGCCCCTCTGGGGGCAGCCAGCGGCGGCCAGACCCTGCCCGGTGATGCCGCACGGTCCTGCCGCTTTCCCGAGCCGCCCCGGAAGGGAGGTGGGAGCGGGGCTGGCAGCGCTACCAAGCCTGTCCCTGCCGAGTGCCCAGGACAAGGAGGGTCTCGCCCCGCTCCTCTCTCTCTCTCTCCATCGCTCCGTGTTGTCCGGTGCAGCAGACGCTTTACACCCGACAGCCTCCCACCTCCGTCTGTGCCGGAGTGGGTCATCCTGCCGGCAGCCAGCCGAAGCCAGCGGCCGGCCGGCCCCGGGCCCTGTGCGGAGAACGAAGTGACATGGGGAGTGTTGGTGGTGTGAGCGGCCCCGAGCTCCCCACGGTCCGGTACAGCACCCCCGGCACGGCCCAGCACCCCCGGCACGGCCCCGCCGGCAAACTCTTTGTCAGAGCGACACCTGGCGGGCGCAGCAGGGACAGACAGCGGGCAGGGAGTGACGGAAGAGAGAGTACAGTGGCTACGGAGAGGGCAGAGAGAGAGGGAAGAGAGAGAGGGCACCGTGCGCAGGGAGAGAGGGCAGGGAGAGAGGGTACAGTGACTACGGAGAGAGGGCAGAGAAGGAGGGTACACTGACTACAGAGAGAGAGAGCAGCGAGAGGGGATACAGTGGGGAGAGAGAGAGTAGGGAGGGAGGGTACAGTGAGCAGGGAGAGAGGGAAGAGGGTACAGAGAATGGACACAGTGGGTACAGACACTGGGCAGAGAGAGAGGGTACAGTAAGTACAGAGAATGGGCAGAGAGAAAGAGGTCACAGTGGGTACAGACGCTGGGCAGAGAGAGAGAGGGCATAGAGGGCACGGAGAGCAGGTATAACAAATAGGCAAAGCGGGGCAGCAGCTACAGAGGGCAGAGATAGTGGGCAGAGAGAGAGAGGGCACAGGGGTTACAGCAAGCACAGTGGGCAGAGAGAGAAGGTAGAGAGAGTAGGCAGAGTGGGCACAGCAGTCAAAGAAGGAGTGGAAAGGGCAAAAAGAACAGCCAGAGAGAGTGGCAGAGAAAGCAGGCAGGGTAGGCAGGGAGAGCAGGCTACAAGGGGAGAGAAAGGGTAGACTAAGTGGGTAGTGCAGGCAGAGAGTGGGCACAGCAGGCAGAGAGTGAGCAGAAAGGGCAGAGAGAAAAGGCAGAGAGAGCAGGCAGAAGGAAAAGGCAGAGAGAGTGGACAGAAAGGGCAGAACAGGCAGCAATAGGCACAGTGTGCAGCATAAGCAGTGGTAGGCAGAGTGAGCAGCGTGGGCAGAGAGGGCAGGGCAGGCAAAGCAGGCAGAGAGGACAAAACAGGCAGAAACAGCGGGCAGACTGGGCAGAGCAGGCAGATTGGGCAGGGCAGACAGAGTGGGCAGAAAGGGCAGAACAGGCAGTGATGGACACAGCGGGCAGGAGAAGCAGTGGTGAGCTGAGCAGGCAGAACAGGCAGCATGGGCAGAGAGTGCTCAGAGAAAGCAGAGCAGGCAGGGCAGAGAGAGTGGGCAGAGTCAGCAGAGTGGACACAAAAGGCAGCAAGGGCAGCCCCTGGCACCTGCAGAGCATTTGGGCAATGAGAGTAGCTCTCCCAAGCTTTTTTGCAGCCTTAAAAGGCATGAAGCAGGTGTCCAGCACTGGAGCACACCCCAGCACCAGGGTCAGTGTAAGGCAGCATCTATTAATGAGAAGGAAATTCAAAGCTTTTAGGGCACATCCCCCTAGAAAAGGACACCCTAGAGAGAAGGAAAGTGTTAGCAAGAGAGAAGCAGAAAGGCATATTCCAGTTTGCATTTGTCCATCACCTCCCTAGATCAGGAAAGAACACACACCATGCAGGGACAAGGACCTTGCACCATGCACCAGCATCTGCTTCCAGCTCCATATGTGGGGAAGCAACGGGAACATGTGTCTAACAACCAGAGGAGGCTGGAGAACTGGTGTGCCCTGCACACAACCCTGCTGCAAGTCCACACAGGAATGTTCATCTGGTTCTTGGGAGGTCCTCAGGCTTCAGTGCAAGGTGGGATTGTCCTGCATGGAGCTAGAGTAGAACACAAGTGGAACATGGCTGTGCTCAGTGCACTGTCTTCTTGGCACACCAAGCAGGTCTCGAAGTGTCAGGAGGTGTCCTGTGGTTGCATGCAGTCACCAAGGTCTGGANCTTGATGAGCTTAGAGGTCTCTTCCAAACTTAATGATTCTTTGATTCTGTGTGATAGAGGTTTTTATTTTCTGCTCCACATGTAGCTCAGCTCAATGACATCATGGTCCACTACTTGGGCTCCTAAGACAGTATCCCAGTATGTCAGGGGTTGGAAGTGACCTAGAAAGATCATCTAGTGCATCCCCCCTGCCAGAGCAGGATCACCTAGACCAGCTCACACAGCAATGTGTCCAGGCAGCTCTGCAATGGCTCCAGACAAGGAGACTCCACAGGCTCCTGGGCAGCCTGGGCCAGTGCTCTGGCACCTGCACTGCAAACAAGTTCCTCCTCATGTTAATACTAAACCTCCTGTGGTCCAGCTTGCTCCCATTCCCTCTTGTCCTACCATTGGATGCCATTGAGCAGAGCCTGGCTCTCTCCTCCTCACACTCACCCTTCACATATTTCTAAGCATTGCTGAGGTCTCCTCTCAGTCTCCTCTTGTCCAGGCTGAAGAGACCCAGCTCTCTCAGCCCAAAACAACCACCATAATACTGCAGGTGAGGCACCAGAGCCGCTGCTGCTGCTGAAGAGGACTTGGGACACACAGTGAGGGATGGCCTTTGTTGCTTTTTTTATCACTCAGTACAATTAATCACAACATTCGTTCAATAGTCCTTGAGCAGAAAATGGGCACAAAAAGTCTCAGGAGCCTCAGCCAGAATCTAAACCTGTTTTCCAAAGAGCAAATGTGCCCACCAAGTGAACACCACAATAACCAGGAGGTGAAGTTTGATTTGCTTCAGACTTTTAGTCCCTACTCCTTGCTGTGTTGATCTGGCACATAAAACACAGTCCAGGAGCTTCAGCTAGAGATGTTTTGTCTCATTTAACCTCTGCAATATAACTGTTTAACAGAGCCCAGGAGTCTGGGATAGGTCAAGGCTGTGCAAATGGTTGTCTTAGGGTTCAGCAAGAACAGAAAATGGCAAAGCCTCTCAGAAAATGAAGATAAATTATTTACTGGACTAATCAATGACTTTCTCTTACTCTGCCCCTGAAAAAAGAATTGTGGGCAGATACTTCTGAGCATGTGCATGTGAGACATACATAAAAGAACATTCCTGTGCAGATTACAGAGGAGTAGTTTGTCTTGTTTGCCAAAGCTTCTCCAACATTTTAATCACCATTTAAAATGTTGTAGGCCTGAAATGGTTCTGCCAACCAGGTGGTCTTTCCAGTGGGACACAGTAACTAATCTTTACCTCCCACCTGTAGGTAACAATTTACTTTACCACCTGACTTACTGTGCATAGATATCCAGCTTCCTTTTACACACTGTGCCTTTATAATTATCACTTTCTAATCTCTATATAAACAAATTAATGAGGCACTATGGTCAATTATTCTATTCTATTGGAACAACAATGAGAAATTCATGACAGAAAAGCAGAAATCAGGAAATTGCTTGTGGCAATAGACAAAAATTCTTCAAAGGGTTAAAAAGGAATCACAGAGCTCCTGATTCATAACATCACAGAATCCCAGACTATTAGGGGTTGGGAGGTCCCTCTGGAGATCATCTAGTCCAACCTCCTGGCAGAGCAGGAGAACCTAGAGCAGCTTGCACAGGATGTGTCCAGTTGGCTTGGGAATCTCTCCAGAGATGGAGACTCCAGCACCTCCCTGGGCAGCCTGGGCCAGTGCTCCACCAGCCTCAAAGCAAAGAAGTTCCTCCTCCTGTTCAGCTGGAACTTGCTGGCTGCTAGTTTGTGCCCATTGCCTCTAGTGCTGTCCCTGGGCACCCCAGAACAAAGCCTGGCCCCAGCCTCCTGCCCCCCAACCCTTGAAGGATTGCTAAGCATTGCTCAGCTCTCCCCTCAGGCTGCTCTGCTCCAGCCTAAGCAGCCCCAGCTCTCTCAGCCTCTCTGCACAAGAGAGCTGCTCAAGTGCCCTCAGCATTGCAGTGACCCTTCTCTGTTCCCTCTCCACAAGTTCCCTGTCTCTCTTAAGCAGGGGAGCCCAGAACTGAACCCAATCCTGCAGCTGTGTCCTCCCCAGGGCAGAGGAGAGGGGCAGGAGAAGCTCCCTGGAGCTGCTGCCCACACTCTTCTTGCTGCAGCCCAGGATGCCATCAAGATGTTTGCAGGTCTCTGGATTTTGCACTTGGAAGAACTCTGTGGTAACTTTGCAGGAACTTAGGAGGCAGCTCTTGCTGCTCACTGAAATTCATTGCGAAGAGGCTGCTTCCCAGCACCTTAGTCTGACTCACTGAGAGAGAGAGGGTGGGAGGCAGCTGGAAGAGCTTACCTTGCTCACCCCACTCCTAGGCTGTGGTCAGCAAACCTCAGAGCACACTGCAGGCAGCCTGGCTAGAGCCTGACACAGAAGGAGCTGGGGTGCTGGGTGAGAGTTGCCTGAGCATGAGGCAGCAGAGTGCCCAGGTGGCCAAGAAAGCTAAGAGCATCTTGGCCTGGAGCAGAACTAGTGTGAGCAGTAGGAGCAGAGCAGTGCTCATCCTCCTGCACTCAGCACTGGGGAGGCCACAGCTAGAGTGCTGGGCTCAGGTTTGGGCTCCTCAGTGCAAGAAGGAGCCAGAGGCATTGGAGTGTGTGCAGAGAAGGGCAAGGAGGCTAGGGAGGGCTCTGGAGCACAAGTGTGCTGAGGAGCAGCTGAGGGCACTGGGCTTGGTTAGTGTGGAGAAGAGGAGGCTCAGGGGAGACCTTAGCTCTCTCTCCAACTCCCTGACAGGAGGTTGCAGTGAGCTGGGGGTAGGTCTCTTCTCCAGGGTTACCAGGGAGAGGACAAGAGGAAATGGCCTCAAGTTGCAGCAGGGGAGGTTTAGATTGGATATAAGGAGGAATTTCTTCCCTGCAAGGGTTGTTAAGTGTTGTCCCAGGCTGCCCAGGGAGGTGCTGGAGTCACCATCCCTGGAGGGGTTTCAGAAACATTTAGCTGCTCTCCTTAGGGCCATGGGTTAGTGGTATGGCAGTGCTAGGTATGGTTGGACTTGATGAGCTTAGAGATCTCTTCCAACCTTACTGATTCTGTGGTTCTGTCAGATGCTCTGAGGATCATGGGGAGGTCAGGGTCAAGCAGAAGCTCTCTGCAGGCCCTATGTACAAGTGTGGGAGACAGAGGTCACCTCACCTCAGTGTCCAGCCTGCAGCCAAGCAGGTGCCATATTTGGCCCACAGTGGGAGAGGTGAAACCTTGAGAGACTGCTTCATGCCAGGCTATGGCAGAAGGAGGGTTGGGTCTGTGGTGTTTTCTGGCTTGTAGCCCACCCTGACCATAGGGCTAGCCTGTCTCTCCTGAGATGCTCACTGCTCTTAGGAAACATAGCCTGAAGCAGGGTGAATAGTTTTATTCCAGATAGGATCTCTTTGCTCTCACCTTTTACTCCCCATTTCTTTATTTAGCGGCAGCAAACTTTCTTCTGAACAAAGAACCAGGCCCAAGCTACACCCTGGGGCCATCCATCACTTGTTGCCACAATGGTGTTCCCATTGTTAATTGTTTGTCAGGGTTGCTTTTGGGGGTTAGGCAGTGCAGTGATTTAGTACAGTAGCTAATCAGCTCTGAAAATGTATGCTCAAAATAAATTAGATCAAAAAAAAAAGCAGCTTGGAAAGTGTGTTGGTCCCCACACAGCCCTTCTGGTGTCCCTCATGGAAGCACAACTAGATCCAATAGTTCCCTCTAGCTGGAGAGGTTCAGTGCTGCTCCTGCTCTCTGCACTGGTGTGGGGCAGTGAGGCTGAGTAAGGAAGTTTGCAGAGTGCCTGGCTGGTCAAGGTTATTAATGTTTCATTTTTCATAAGTATCAAGAAATATAAGAGACATACCCACAGAAAATGAAAAAGAAAGGTTGTTTGCCTTTTCCTTTTTATGATGGCCTCTGAGACCATCAATTCCCAAGGGAGAAGGTGGCTAAAAGCTCATTTTGTAACTAGATCCCAGATGCACATCCCATCAATACTCCAGCTCGGGCTCCCTTTTATCAGGCTAATCATAGCTGCACCACTTTGTTGTCAAAACATCTCCTGGAGAAATCAGACTAGAGAGGTGTTTCAGTAGCAAAAAAATGGAGGGTAATATACCAGAATTAGGAATCTCCTACCTCCTAGAACAGTGCTTTAAACAAAAAAATGCAATAAATAACTAAATCTCATTTGCAAAGCCAGTTCTTTTCCTGGGCTCTGCTTGGCCCACTCCTGCAACAAAGCAGCAGATCATCAGCAACCACAGGAACTTCTCAGCTTACAGATGTATTTGTGGGACTGCAAAAGGAGCAATAAATAGCCTGCTGCAGAGCTCCTCTCTGTGAGGAGTAAATTACCTAAGGAGCTGGGGCAGATCAGAGCTCAGGAAGGGTGAGAGCTGCCTTCCCTGCCTGGCAGGGGAAGGGTCTCCAGACCAAGTCTTGTCTGGTTTGAGCACCTGTGGCAATATCAAGGTGGCATAGGCCTTGTTATGATCCATTGCCTTGTGACCAAGTGACTCAGTGATGTAAACTGGTGTCTGGCATGCTCAGGACAGGAGGGCTGAGAAAGCTAAGAGAAATTTGCACCCTTTTGAGAGGGAAGCTCAGATTCTCCAGGTCACACTGAGTTGTCCTCCAGGTGTGGCCCATGCAAGCCAGGCAGCTGCTGACATCAGCAGCTAATGCAAGCCAGCAGGCAAAAGTAGTTCAGGCAAGCACAAGTGCAGGGTCCTGCCCCTGGGTCAGAACAATCCCCACTATCAATCCAGGCTGGGGGATGAGATGATGGAGAGCAGCCCTNTAGTTGGGGATGTCCCTGCCCACTGCAGGGGAGTTGGACTAGATGACCTCCAGAAATCCCTTCCAAACCATTCTAGGATTCTATATGTACCTCGGAGCTAATTCCCTGCAGCTTTGCCTAGTTAGTAACTGACGGTCTCTAGGTTCTCCTTCTCTTGCAGGGGGGTTGGAGTAGATCACAATATCACAGATGATCTTCAGAGGTCCTATCTAACCCCTAACATTCTGTGACTAAGCTAGATGAGGAGAGAGATGGATAACTAGAAGCCAGTAGAAGATGTGAGATAAGGAAGGAGTTGCTTTGCTGGGATGATGTTAGAGTCTCCTAGTCATTCAGTGACTTGGAAGATGCCGCTGGTTTATGGCACTCTGCCACAGAGCTGTGTGTGAGCACCCAGGCAGGGATTCCTCATCTCTCTTCTGTAGCCTCTGAGGTGTCTGCTGGCTTTTGGAGCTGGCTGCAGCTCCTGAAAACAATGTATTTGCATACAGGGTTTCTCTGGGTTTGGGTTTGCTCAGACATTTTAATCTATGCTGTTTTGAAAATGCCCTGATCTTTCTTCTGTGCTGTCTGGAGGACTAGGCCACTTGCTGTTGCTGCAGGCTGGGTGGTTTCCCATGCTCCTGGAGACACAAGCCTGCACACACCAGGCCTGCTGTTGGGGCTATGATTCAACATGGGATCAGGCTTAGCTCTGCCTATGGCTGCAGCTTGTGCCCCCCTGGGGACCACCTCAACTACTTGGAGTTTGGACCCTGACATTGCTGCACATAGCAGAGAAGGAGCTAATGATTAATACACATGAAGTAAGTTGCTCTCTCAAACAGTAATCCTTGACATCAATAGCAGAATCAGAGAAACAGACCTCTTTTGGTCAGTCATTTTAACCCAAATGCATGAATCCTCCTGGCCTGTGTCTTGTGGGGTTGGTTAGTGTGGAGAAGAGGAGGCTCAGGGGAGACCTTAGCTCTCTCTGCAACTCCCTGACAGGAGGTTGCAGTGAGCTGGGGGTAGGTCTCTTCTCCAGGGTTACCAGGGAGAGGACAAGAGGAAATGGCCTCAAGTTGCACCAGGGGAGGTTTAGATTGGATATAAGGAGGAATTTCTTCCCTGCAAGGGTTGTTAAGTCTTGTCCCAGGCTGCCCAGGGAGGTGCTGGAGTCACCATCCCTGGAGGGGTTTCAGAAACATTTAGCTGCTCTCCTTAGGGCCATGGGTTAGTGGTATGGGAGTGCTAGGTATGGTTGGACTTGATGAGCTTAGAGGTCTCTTCCAACCTTTGTGATTTTCTGAAGCAATGTGCAGGTGTCACCAGGTGCCCATTGCAGGTCACCCAGGGCTCTCCAGTTCTCCAGTGGCTCATTTTATCCTCTTTTCACCTCTTGTCCCTTGACAGGTATGAACACAGCTATCTGTTCACAGGGATGCTGCCCATGTTGACTTTTCTTTTTTCTGCACAACTTCTTTGGGAGACTTCTGATTCCAAATTACTTGTTACAAACCCACTGGGGAATATGTTGCATCTGGAAAAAGTACTATTCCTCAGTTATCACAACGTATGCTTGGGCAAATACTGAGTTTGCCTTTTTTCTTATTAAAAAAACCAACGAAACTGACATTTCCTTTGCACATTTATTAATGGACTTAGAGGTGAAAAGATGAACTGTCCAAGCAGATTATTTGTTGCTAAAGAAAGGTCTTAAACACCATGGAGCTGATCCAGCAAATATGACACAGTCTTCCAGGCAGGGTAAGAACCAGAAAGGAAGATACCAGATTCTTCCCCAACTCTGCAGGGAGATGGAGTAGCAATAGCACATGTGGAGGGAAGACACCTGCGTTGCAAAACTGCTTATGAAATGTGCATCTTTGCCAGCTGGTGTTNGGAGGTGTGAGCAGAGCAGAGTGCAGGGGCAGTATGGAAGTCCTCCTGGCCTATCTTTTGGGGGCAAAACCTGCAGGGTGCCAATGACCTGCTGGAGAAGAGGCTGGGCTCTGGCAGTTGGTCACTGCGAGCGAGGAGAAGGATGGAGCAGAGCTGTGCTTGACAGCAGCCATTCCAACAGGGATGGGAGCTCTCTGTTGGACCAGCTGCCTGTGATGCGCAGAGCAGATAGTGTGTGTGGCTGGGTGGAGAGCAGCAGCATGGACAACAAGGGTGTTGTCTGTTCCCTGAAGGCCTGCAGGGAGGAGTCACCAGAGCTGTGTATGGGAAGAGGTAACAAATAGCATGAGGAAATCATGTGGAGATCAGGGGAAGTTAAACTCATGCCCATGGCAGGAAGGAGAGAAAGGGTGGAGAAAGTGGAATGATGGGGAGGAAGGCACAGGTCTACTTTTTTGTTCTGATGAAGACTGACCTTGAGCTGACACATATTAACAAACCTGACAGTCATCAGAAGGTATTTTGAGGCTGTTGATGCTAATATCACCGTAAGCATAGCACTAGTTAAATGAAAGAACTCACAGCCTGGCTTTTCCCAAAACGAAACTTCTGGTTTTTTTCCTCTGTTCAAAGGTTGGAGATGCACTTCTACAATGCTGATGTCAAGGTGTCACTAGAAATGCACAAGGCCACAGTGTTGTCATGGTGTGAGAGAAAGTCAGGAGCAAGACATATCAACTTTAGGAAATGTTTTGTTTTCCCTTTCCATTTCAGCCATTGCCTAAACTGTCACCATAAAACTGGTCTGAAAATAGCACTGCAGGTTAAAAAAAAATAACAAAAGGAAAAGTACTGAACTCAATTTTGTTTTCCAGCCAGGTTTGTTCAAACAGCCTTTGCTAATAGGAGAGATTGGAGGAATTCTGTCAATCCTGGAAAAAAAGGTATTGCCCTGTAATAGCCAGGGCTTTTGTCAATAATTTTCTGCCTTCTTACAAAGCCAGGAACTTCTCCTTGTCTACCCATGAAGAGAGATATTTTATGTCAAGATTTAAGGCCAAACAGACTTGCATTCAATATTTAGTTTAAAATGATGTAAACAATATTAACTGATCTGCTCATGGAAAAGGCTTGACTGAGCCAATTCAGGTCTGTGGGAAGGTTGCTTGTACAGGCACTTGAAACACATCTGTTGACCATGGTGATGCTTCAGAGTGAGACACACAGCCNTTGCAGTGACCCTTCTCTGTTCCCTCTCCACAAGTTTCCTCTCTCTCTTAAGCAGGGGAGCCCAGAACTGAACAAAATACTCGAGGGCAGAGTAGAGAGGGAGGAGAATCTCCCTGGAGCTGCTGGCCACTCTTTTCTTGATGCCCCTCCAGTTATAAAACTCCAAAGAGTAATTGTGGAGTGGACAAATTTAAGGTATTAAACATAATTATCAACTCTTGGGGTCTAACATCTAGAAGGTGACGTGACTGAGTCCTAGCATGTACTTTGTACAGTTGATAAGATGTAACGTGAAGGCAAATCAGTACCTGGCCACAAAGGTTAGGGGTTCTTTGGTGGGGTCTGGGCCAAGGTTTTGGTGGTCATGTGTTGTTCTGGCCTCACCAACTTCAGCAGAGGTTTAAGATGGCCAGATGAACAGGTTGGACATTGGGAAACTAAAGCTTCTTTGTGATGTGATGCTCTCCTTAGGCCATGATTTAGTGGCATGGTAATGCTAGGTGTGGTTGGACTTGATGAGCTTAGAGGTCTCTTCCAACCTTGGTGATTCTATGTGTTAGCAAGGCTGCCCTGCCCTCTTGCTGCAGGTTCTGTGTGGCCACTGAGGCTGGGGCTAGAGGTGGGATCACCTCTCTGGCTGGGTGTGAACATACAGCAGGTTAATTATTGGTTCTAGTGTTCACCTGCCAAAACTGTTAACTTTTTAAATAAGTTTCATGTTTTGGTCTAAGATTAAGTTACAGAGATGAAGTTGGTGTCTGCTTTCTGAGCTAGGAGGGACTTCTAGACATAACCTTTGACTTGTGGTTCAGGCTAAAATGGCTTCCCAGCCATGTTCTCACTGGTCTGGTTCAGGTGAGTGCTCTTTTCAGTGAGGGGGTTTGCTGGGCTGCTCATCACAAGAGAACACCCAGAGAAGGACATTGAGCTGCTGGAGCATGTCCAGAGAAAGACAACCAAGTTGGTGAAGGATCTAGAGCAGCAGCATTATGAGGAGCAGCTGAGGGAACAGGGGTTGGTTATTCTGGAGAAGAGGAGAGCGAGTGGGTCTCCACTGAGCCTCCTCAACTACTTGACAGGACGTTGAAGCAAGGTGGGTCTTGGTCTCTTCTCTCAGTGAACAAGTGATAGGACAAGAGGAAATGGCTTCAAGTTGCACCACGGGAGGTTCAGATTAGATACTAGGAAGAATGTCTTCCCTCAGAGGGTTCTCAGGCATTGGCCCAGGCTGCCCAGGGAGGTGGGGGAATCACCATCCTTGGAAGAGTTCAAAAAATATGTAGCTGTGGTGCTTGGGGCCATGGGTTAGTGGTGAGCATGGCAGTATTGATAACGGATGTGTGGTAGGAGAAGACTCTGATAGTTCCATCTTCCACAGGTTACTGTGCTTTGCAGGCCAGGGCTTTTTGATAGTGATATAGATCTCTCTGTTCAGCAGTATCTCTCTATTTCTGCAGTATCCTCTACAAATCTGGAAGAAAAAGGGTCTTATCTCCAAAACACTTTATTAGGTAAGTAGAAGATTGAGACCGGAAGACACAAGAGTGAAAAGGAAACTATGAACATCAGTATGGTTAGCAGGAGAAGAGTGAAGTCTACCATCAGTAAATTTGCGGATGACACCAAGCTGGGAGGCAGTGTCCATCTCTTGGAAGGAAGGAAGGCTCTGCAGAGGGACCTGGACAGGCTAGGTGAATGGGCA
>VWZO01003864.1:5394-37135 GCA_013396975.1 Bucco capensis | reverse complement strand
GGGTCTTTTACAGTCTTGGTGATTCTGTGATTCTGTGATTCTGTGAGTATTCATAGGGAGATGTACATGGGAATTCAGCACCTAGGAAGAAGGATGCTTCCTTGAAAATACAACAGTGAGGGATAAAGACCACTGTAGTGGACCAGCTGTAGAACAGCTTCTTATTAGTGAGCAACAGCATGGCATGAAGAGCCTTGAAAGCAAAGACAGCTAACTTCCGCTGGATGTTGAAGAGGAGATGTCAGAAGAGGGATGCAAAAGGAGGAGGAGTGAGCTGGGGGTAGGTCTCTTCTCCAGGGTTAACAGGGAGAGGACAAGAGGAAATGGCCTCAAGTTGCAGCAGGGGAGGTTTAGATTGGATATAAGGAGGAATTTCTTCCCTGAAAGGGTTGTTAAGTGCTGTCCCAGGCTGCCCAGGGAGGTGCTGGAGTCACCATCCCTGGAGGGGTTTAAGAAACATTTAGCTGCTCTCCTTAGGGCCATGGGTTAGTGGTATGGGAGTGCTAGGGATGGTTGGGCTTGATGAGCTTAGAGGTCTCTTCTAACCTTACTGATTCTGTGATTCTCTCTGTCACAATGCCAGTGACAGATATGGAGCTGAGCATTAAAGCAGGAGGTTTCTCTGCTCAGTTTGTGCATGGAGATCAATTTTGGGGCTTAGGGTGGGTTTTTTTTCCTGGAAATGAGATGGTAGGAGAAAAGAGACCAAGACCTGTTGAAGTCTGGTGAAGAAGATTACTTAGCAAGCATCCTAAATGAGTGCAAGGAGGCAGAGCGTGAGGGTACTGAATCCAGAGAACAGGATGTCAAGAAGACAGAGTGAGAAGTAAATGAAGAAAGACAGAGGAAGTTTCTGACTGGCATCTTGGTAAGAAGAAGTAAGGTGTGAGGGGTAGAAACTGTTGCAGGAACACCAGGATATTCTAAAAAGCAGTGAGCTATGGTATACAACAGGGTCTGGAAGTGCAAGAGGGAAGTCAAGGACCTTTTGCTACATTTTAAAGAAAGGAGAGATGCTAAGGGATGTCAGTGAAGGGGAAAATGCAGAATTCAAGGTGAAATGAGGAGAGTTAAGGATAAACAGAATTAAAAGCGATGACAGAAATTGAGCTAGGATGGAAATGCCTTTGGAAAGGAGAGCAGTGCCCTACCACAGAGAGGAGGAAATCCAGCCAGCTCCTATCTCCTGGGAGAACAGGGGACTGAGGAGAAGAGACTGATTGAGGAGTGAGAAGTTGCATCAGCTAGCTCTGCAGATATCTTCCTGCAGAGATGTTACAGCTGCTGCTTTGGGAAGGTGACGGCACACAGAGGTAGAGAGAATTAATTTGCTGCTGTATTAATAGCTTCAGGGGGGGAGGGGGGAAAAGTGCAGTGAAGTCAGTAGGCCAGGCTGTGGGGAGGCAGTCTAGACTTGGGCTGAAATGAAGCCTGAAAGCAAATGAGCAATCTTCAAATTGAGAAAAGAACAGGAAGGAGAGGTCTGCAAACAGGAGGAAAGGAGAACTAATTGAATTATCTGGATGAGCAGCACCCAGAGGGGGAATTTGCACAGTGGAGAGGTGAGGAAATGCAGTTTTAGGTGAAAAATCAGCAGATTAACCATTTCAGAGTGACTGAGAGAGTCAACAAGAGCCACAGCTCAACTGAAGCCACAAGGTTAAGGAGATGCTGGGGAAAGAAACTGGTTGGGTCATCACAGCAGAACCTGACACCACCAAGAATGGATGTAGGAATCTGGCAGGAGGAGGAAGAGCTTTGTATTGAGCATGGAGGAAGAGTAGGATGGGGAGAGGCTGGGCAAGAGAAAGGGCTTGGAAGCAGCAGGAACAGGAGGGATCCTCAACCACTTTCACTATATCTGCTCAGAGAAAAGGAAGATGCTTAAAGAAAGGAAGATGCCCAGAAGAGGAAAAGAGCACAGACAAGGACCTGAGAGCTGGAGGAGCTCTGGGTGCCCGAGGTGAGCACAGAGAGTCCAGAAAGAGCCAGGAGGGGAAAGAAATGCAGTGATGGCTCTGCAAAGCAGGTGGAGGTGAGAGTTGGAAGTAAGCTGGGTGGAGAGAGTGCTCCACTGGGAGGACAGGGACTCTATCCAGTGTTGTCAAAGGAAAGGATGAGGAGCATGGCGGGAAGAGGATAGGCTTGGCATGGAAAATGGGAGGCCATAAGGAAGATAAGAGGGCCAGATGCTGCTCTGAACAAAGGGTGAGGTCAGAGCAGTGGTGGGGTGGCAGACAGCCGTGTGCACAATAACAGCAAACAAGAGGCAGCTCCTGCCTGTGGTTTCTAGGTACAGTGTTTGGCTGCCTGCAGGCACAAGTGATTGATTACAGAATTAGGCTGGTGCTATTTTGGCCCTCTGACTTCAGATGCTGTAATCTCAAGTCCACTGTGTGCTTATCCTTGCTGCAAGGATAACTCCTCAGGCCCAGGGATGCTTTTGGGGGGAGACATGTGTCACAGAAAGCTTTTCCCCAAGCCTGTCTGTGTAATCCTGCCACTCCTCTCATCAGTCATCCAGCTAATATCAAGCTGGCAGTGTGCTTCCTGTTGGAGTGTTGTGAATTTTCAGAGGCAAAGTGCACTATTGTTTAATAGCCAATTATTCACTGGCATTGATAAACAGGCCCTGCTCACCATTACTGCAGCAATTACTCACTCTCCTAATTTAGACAGGAGGAAAAATTAATCCAAGCTTCCAGTTGATCATTTATATCTTTGGCTTTTGTAATAGGGCATCACAGCACTCTGTAAACAGCTCCACCAGAGAGGAAACAGACCTGTCCAAATTGATAAGGTGTTTTACTCTTGTTCTGTCACTGAGAACTGAGTCCAAGCTGGAGATGGGGGGAGGGGGGTATGTTTAGGGGGGCATAACAATCATTTTAAGCCTTCAGTTAAAAGCAGAGGGGTGGGATGTTCCTGTGGTCAGAAGGGAACTCCATGTACAGCTAAACAAGCAAATCAAACAGTAGGATGTTTGTGTGATTTGACCTCACCTTACCCCTAGACCACCCTTCAAGTGCTGCTGCACTCATCTCCAAACAAGATGGACCCATCTCTCCATCCAAGACCTTCAGGGAAGCCTTGCAGGGGGCAAAGAGAGGATGCTGGCTGGCTGCTTCAGAAGGAAGTGCTAGCAGAAACTCTGACCAGTTTAATGGTGAGTTGCAACCTTTGTATTTATCCTTCCTCATAACTGAGGGGCAGTGAGATGGAAAGGCACCCAGGTACCTCTGGGACAGGGAAATGCTTTTATTTGCTTTATTGTTGTGATTAAAGTTACTCCACAAACCGTAAGGGGCACAAGGATTTTGTGGTAACTCTAAGCTCAAGGCCTCCAGGGGTAAGTGAAGGAGCACTGCCTGAGGAGCACCTTCTCCAGGTTGCCTCTCCCCCTCGGTGCTGTGGTTTCACTTTCCATGCTGCTGGCAGCTGTTCAGCTGGTCTGGGAGGAGAGCAGGAAGAGCCTTTCCTCAGCCTGTGCTGCTGCAAGTGTGACAGCACATTCCTCATCAGCACAGCTTGCATGCAAGGCAGGATCTCCTGCATGCCTGCTGAGGAACGTGCACGGGCAGAGCAGTCCTCGTGCTCTGTACACAGCAACATTTTCCTCTGAAGCAGGGTGTGTGGTTTCACCTTCCAAACGCTGCTTTCTCTGCCTCACACAGTGTCACTGCAGGGAGGTTTTCTGTTCAGGTGCAGTACAGAGCTTAAGAGAAACCAGAGGAGATTTTACACTCTAGCTCTGGCCCCAAGAAGCACCCACCCAGCAGGCACCTGTGCCAGACAGTGTTTGTAGATGGCAAAGCACAGCTTTCTCCAGCCCAGGAGGCAGAGGGGAGGGAAGCACAGACAAGGCTGTGGCACCTCTGATAGTCATAGCAGACTTGAGGGACATAGCTGGTTGGAAAACTGAAAGGCAGCAAAATATTCTCTGCTCTTGGAGATCTGCTCTGATTGATGACATAGTGGCTAGGAGAACTCAGCTGAGCACAAGGTGGGCTCCCGAGCAAAAATTTGGATATTGTTTCAGTTGGGTGACAGAATTAGGCCTTCTCTTTTGCCTCCTTCAGTGCAGTCAATGTTTGATGAGCAGCAGATCACAATTACTAATGGTTTGCTTTAATGATGTCTCTGCCTGCCCCAGCCCGGTGGCTCTGCAGCTGCTGGAGCTGCTGCCACCTCTTCCTGTCTCAGGTGGGAGGTTGTGTCCTGTCTCCCTCACTGCCACCAGGGCTCTGCCTTTCTTTGAGATCCTTGAGGCTTCCGTGAGCAGCTTAAGTGCCACAAAGCACAGCTATCCCAGCTTCTTCAATGCTCCTATGGGGAAGCCAAGCAGGAGGATGGGTGCAGCAGCTGGGCTGGGGAGAGAGGGAGGGAGGAAATACTGCTCAGGGGCATGCTATGGCCTGGAGGGGCTGATCCAGGAATGAGGAATAAGCATGACACTACTGCTGCTGTTAAGGGGAGTTGCTGGCTGTAAACCCCATGCCTGCTTATCATGGATACAGCCATGGGAAGCGCACACCAGAGACTGCAGCACCCTGAGGTTCCTGGAGTTGGTGTTGGCTCCAGGTGTGGAGCAGTCACAAAGCANCTGCCCTGAGCCTCCTCTTCTCCACACTAACCAAGCCCAGTGCCCTCAGCTGCTCCTCAGCACACTTGTGCTCCAGAGCCCTCCCTAGCCTCCTTGCCCTTCTCTGCACACACTCCAATGCCTCTGGGTCCTTCTTGCACTGAGGAGCCCAAAACTGAATGCTGACCATGATATTTTAACTGGGCTGATTGGAGGAGAGACAAGTAAACTCTCCTTTGGAGTTCATCTTATCTGAGACCATCACGCACACTCAGGAACTGTGTCATTCAGCTGCCCTGCTTAGCCAAAAGCTTAATGGTTCCTAAAGTTTATTTCCTGTCTTTATAGCAGCTGTCTACCCCCTTATTTATTTGTCAGTGAAAGCTCCTGGTGCACTAAAAATAATTTCTGGAGCAATTCTTGGGGCAGATTGTTATCCACTCAGGGGGCTGAAGGCAAAGCCAACGCTGGGAAGTGAAGGATGCCTCCTTGGCCAAACTCTTCTGGTGAACTCTGAATGCTGAGGCATTTTCTGTCCATCTTTGGCTGAGAATAGCTGACAGCTCACATTGTTGTTACCTTGAGAGGGCAGTTATCACAGCTAATCCACCCTCCAAGGTTTTTCCTCAGGATAATTATTGTCTGGGTGATTCATCTTGCAGGCCCTGCCCTTCCTTATTCGCACAAAATAATCCTGCTCCCTGCAATATTCCTGGGTCAGGCTCGTGCCATCCACGTGATTTCCTCTTGGGCACACAGACAGGACAGGATAGGACAGATTCACAGGTCAGCCAAGCTCTGCAGGCTGCATGGGTGACTCTGGGTGTCACCTCCGGGGTGTCACCAGGTGGGTGAGGGTCTGCAGGGGGAGCAGGGTGCTGAGGTAGAGTTGATTTGGTTTCCTGGTGGGGTGAGGGGAAGAGTGCCTCTGTTGTTGTGCTGGAAAATTTCCCTGCTCCTGTCTTCAGTGGAAAACATTATCACCCAGCACATCCTGGCCTGTAATTTTGCCTCATTTATTGTTGTCTAGCATTGGCTTAATGCTTATGGTGCATTTCTAAGGTGCTTAAGAGAGGGTTGTGGTTTTTGAAGGAAACATAACTCATGGGGGACAAGGGAGGGAGAATCCTGCAAGGTTTTGGCACAAATTGAGTCCAAGTTTACTGAGCATGAGAAGTATAACCTGTGCAGGCTTTAACATGAGTTCTGCATGGCTCCAGAGAAGGGAAAATGCCCAACAGGCAGGATTACCACTCAGGAGACCTGGGCTTTTGCTTTTCCTGCCAACCTGCTTGTCAGAGTCTGTTGGTACATCCTGTGCTTCCCAGTTGGACTGCAAACCACCCCATTTTGTAACAGGCAGATGTTACCCAACACTTGCAGTTCTCTAATCTCAGATTCCCTCTCAGGATACAGAGTGTGGATGAAACCCAGCAAAGCCACCAGATCAGAAGCTTGGTTTGGGTTTGTTTGGGAGTGTTTTCCCCCATTTAACCTTGGTGTTTGTAGCAGAGGGATGGGCTCCCAGCTCACAGGCTTGCTCACTGACCCTTCCTGATGGTGTGCTGCAGCCAGCAAAACCACCAGCAGCTGCTTCCACCATGCTGCCCTTTGGGAGACCCCTGGCTCCAGCCATTTGCCAGCAGAGCAGGAGCAGTGCCAGGCACAGTCTGAAAATCCCTTGTGGTCTCCTGTGGCCCCTGGTGCAATAACTGTGCCCACAGCAGAGGGAGCATTAAACTCATTGCCCACGGGAAAGTGTGGGGAGTGATAGCCATGTTCCTAGAATCCTTGCATGGGTAGGATGAGCTCATTAGCCTTCTGGCAGTCATCCTAGGAGAAGGACAACTCTGATTCCAAACCCGGGCAGATGGAGCTCGTTTAGCCCTGTGAGGCCTTCCAGCTAAGAGAAGGACACTCTAATAAAACCTGCGTCCTAAGGACCTCGCTGCCAGCATCCAAGCTTGCTAGGCCCTGGCAGATGAACCTTAGGACTAAAGGGTGGGTCCAGCTCTGCACATGCTGTGTCTCACCTAAAAAAAAATCCACTGCGCAGGCTCGAGGGTGCTATCTGCTATCCTCTTTTTATCAGCGTGCTTGGAAAAGGCGCTGAGGAGGAGCATGGATGGAGCCCTCCCTGGAGCTTCGTTCACGAAGCCTAGCCATACATACATACAGGAGCAGTGCTTGCCCTTGCTACTTGTCTTGGGAAGCACCACAATCCCCTTCAGTGCAGGACTGAACTCAGCGTGCCCCCAGCATTGCTGCCTCCCCTTGCCATGGGGAAACAGCCTCCACAGGGCTCCACAGGACTGTTGGCTGCTAGATCACTGTAAAATGAAGCTAACACATCTCATCTTGGAGGTCCTAGCACCTGAATTGGTGAGATCAGTGAGGCAGCTTCAGGTCCATAACTTCCAGGTAGGATGGAACATGCTTGTTAGCTGGAGAACTTTCACAATGCTGCTATTACCTAAGACAGCAGACCCTGATAGTTTGGTGCCAAGGTGTTACCAAAAGTTCACTAGATTATTACTTTACGTGCTTTGGAGGAAATCAAAGTCTTGAGTAAAGCTCCTCTAGGGACAGAGGAGATAAGGGAGACAAGACATTCAAAACTTCATTTCTTTGTATAAGACAAAGGTGGCAGCCATTGCAACTGATGCTGCTACCCTTGTTCACAACAGAGCAATGTGCTTGCTCATGCAGTGAGGAACATTACAAGAAGGAGCCAGAGGCATTGGAGTGTGTGCAGAGAAGGGCAAGGAGGCTAGGGAGGGCTCTGGAGCACAAGTGTGCTGAGGAGCAGCTGAGGGCACTGGGGTTGGTTAGTGTGGAGAAGAGGAGGTTCAGGGCAGACCTTAGCTCTCTCTACAACTCCCTGACAGGAGGTTGCAGTGAGCTGGGGGTAGGTCTCTTCTGCAGGGTTAGCAGGGGGAGGACAAGAGGAAATGGCCTCAAGTTGCAGCAGGGGAGGTTTAGATTGGATATAAGGAGGAATTTGTTCCCTGCAAAGGTTGTTAAGTGTTGTCCTAGGCTGCCCAGGGAGGTGCTGGAGTCACCATCCCTGGAGGGGTTTAAGAAACATTTAGCTGCTCTCCTTAGGGCCATGGGTTAGTGGTATGGGAGTGCTAGGGATGGTTGGACTTGATGAGCTTAGAGGTCTCTTCCAACCTTAATGATTCTGTGATTCTATGAACTGTGGTCTTACTAAAGCCACTCCTGCTCTTGTGTCCTGGCTAGCTGAGCTGTCTCTTTGCTCACACCAGAGAGCTCCTTACAGACTCTAAAGTCATCTTGCTCCTGGGTCTGAGATGCTTGCTGCCTAGTACCTCCAGTAGCACAAAGATGTGCCTGCACTGGTTGCCTGTTGAGAATCCTTTAGCCAAAATCATCCAGTGAATTGGATCATGTTTTACCCAGTTCACTCAGTGAATCAGCAGTGTATTTTAGTGTCACCCTATCAGTATCCTCACACAGCAAGAACACGTTTCCTGTGACCCTTTCCCAGACAGGTGGAGCTCATTGCCTGTCTCCAAACACGGGTGTATAGCTTTTGGTATCGAGAAGTGACAAGCAGTACACCTAGTGCTGACACACACAGAGCTGCAAACAAACTGGTGACGTGCTCCTTGGGGAGCCTCAAGAACTCTGCTGCAGCCACCAGCAACCAGTGAGTCATGGCAGGTAGGAAAAAGCCCAGACTGCTGTGTGAGGGGCAGAAACCACCCAAGCAGCAACAGAGCCAGTAAATGCTGGCTCCAGAAAAGAACCTAAATATCTGAGGGGAACAGGAGGGGGTTAGGTTTAGGCTTAGGCACTGGATTGAAAATGTTTTTGTTTGGTTACTTGTCTCCTTACTAGAAAAGTGTTCAAAATGCTCACTTGGAATCCATGGAGCTTTGAATAAGCTCTCAAAGAGGCATGTTAAAAGAAGCTACCTCTTAATGTTAGGTATCAGATACACTGACCTTTGAGAGATTTGTGTGCAACTGTCACAAGAATTGAGGATGTGAATCCATACTGGGANGCTGTGTCCTCCCCAGGGCAGAGGAGAGGGGCAGGAGAAGCTCCCTGGCCCTGCTGCCCACACTCTTCTTGATGCTTTTTCCTTGAAGAGCCTTGCTGACCATAAGCAGGAATATGGAAACTCCATGAACCACCTCTGGAAAAACAGCATTTGTGCCTTATATTCTCAGGAGACTAAAACCAGAGCTCTGTCTGTTTGTTTTTCTTTATGAAGTGGCAAACTGCAACACTCCCTTACCAGCCCTAAAAAAGAATCTACATAAAAGATGGTGACGCAAAACCTTATCTCATTAGTGTATCTCATGAGGTCAGGGTGGTGAAGAAATGGCAGGGATCTTAAAAGTCTTCTCCCTACCTTCCATAACCATGACCATGACCACACCAACTTGTTACCTATCTATGAATACTGCAAGTCAGTTTCTCCTCTTGTTGTCACCATCCCTGGAGGTGTTTAAAAAGGGTAGAGATGCTCTCCTTAGGGCCATGGGTTAGTGGTATGGGAGTGCTAGGGATGGTTGGACTTGATGAGCTTAGAGGTCTCTTCCAACCTTAATGATGGTGTGATTGCAGTCAGATCTCAATTGTTAATCATCTGTGATGTATCACTCAAAGAGGGAACCTCTAACACTCAGTGTTATTAAAGGACATGGTGTTTTTCCGCCTGTGCTGAGTTCCACACCTTTAAACACTTTGCTGAACTGAGCTGGTGGAGAATCAAACCTTTCAGCTCTGTTTAGTGATGTTTTGTTATGATCATTATTGATGTTATTTTATTGTAGGAAAAAGGCTTGTCATGGCTTGTTTGGTGCTGGAAAGTTACCTTGTGCTGCCTCTGCTGATGGCATAGTGACAGCCTGGAATGGGAAGAGGTGAGAAAACACAGCAATTCACCTTTTTTTTTGGTCTTCCCTTAAAAATGACATTTAAAGCCTAAATTCACCCTGCAATACTTAGGCTCTCTGCTTTGAGGTTTTACAGAATCCTACCCTACTTAGGAAACAAATCTTGTGATCTGAGAACTTTAAGCAGAGGAGTATTTCACACACCGAACTCTTTCCAGTTCAGACATCCTGAAGCCTGCCAGAAGCACAGATGGAATGGGATAGTTGTGTACAGGCTGGTGGTAAAGGTACCTGCCACACAGTTCTTCCTGTGAGGGTGCAGAGCCCTGGCCCAGGCTGCCCAGAGAGCTTGTGGAGTCTCCTTGTGTGGAGAGATTCCCAAGGCACCTGGAGGTGATGCTGGGCAAGCTGCTGGGGCTGAGCCTGCTGGAGCAGGGGGGTTGGAACAGATGATCCCTAGAGGTCCCTTCCAACCCCAACCATGCTGGGATTCATATAATGAAATATTCTCTCTTACACAGAAATCTCTAGATATTTGGGTTGCTGATCACCTTTCTTTTTCAGGGCCTAATTTAACACAGTGCAGCAAGGATGTCCAAATATTCCATTGCTTCTTGATCCACCTCAAAACAGACAGAAAGCAACACAGGTACATGGCAGTTTCTATGACAATTCACCTTTTTCTTCTGCTGTTCCAGGCTATTTGCACGGAAGAGGTCTAGCAGTCATCTAGTCCCAGAAATTGTCCCCTAATCTGAAAGCAGCAGTTGGTTATTTTCTGTTGCCCATTTTGGCAGAGAAGGTAAAGAGCTTTGTGTCCAGAAATGGACTCTGAATTTCACAGAATCATTAAGGTTGGAAAAGACCTCTAAGCTCATCAAGTCCAACCATCCCTAGCACTCCCATACCACTAACCCATGGCCCTAAGGAGAGCAGCTAAATGTTTCTTAAACCCCTGCAGGGATGGTGACTCCAGCACCTCCCTGGGCAGCCTGGGACAAGGCTTCAATTTCACAGGCCTGTGGTGCTGCTCCAAAAAACATAGGAAAGGGAGCAGAGGGAGACTGGGGGAGGAGGGAATTTGACCTCCAGGATTTTTAAGAGAAGTTGACAGGAAAAACTCCTGTGCTGCCCCTACTTGAAACACAGCACTCTGCAGTCACTGAATGAGATATGAAGGGCAAGCAATAGAGAGGAGATTTCTTCTTGAACAAGGTAATCTCTGGAAGGAATTTCTTGGCTGTGTTTCAGACTTTCTGATACACAATGGAGCATGCTGAGTCATGGCAATCCAGGGGGGACACAGCTCCAACCAGGACTGAAATGCCAAACAGAACACAGAGTAAAAACTTCATCACACAGCTGAGAAAGATCTGTAAATGTCTTTGAGAATTCTGTATTATCAGGGCTGGGTTGGCCACTAGATGAGGTGCTCTGTGAACCCCTCTGCCTTCCCAAAGTGAAGGCAAAGGGAACAAGGGAGAGAGACTGATGGACAGGAAAAGTAAAACAGTTTTACTGGAAATAATAACAATAGAATGAAATAGATACAGGTATATGCAAATACTGAACCCAACCCCCTGATGACAATTACATCACCATCACCACTGATGCTCTGGTGGGACAGGAACAGCAGCAGTAGGTGGGAACTGGATTCAGGAGCTGGATTCAGGAATGTATTGATTAGGATTGACAACAAAATGGTCAGAGTCCTCCTCCTTGGATGCTGGCCATTGAAGAATAGAGTTCAAGAGAGCTTGACCTTCATCATCCCTCAGCTTTATACTGAATATGATGTATATGGAATGGAATATCTAGTTGGTCAGTTTAGGGTCACCTCTCCTGTCCCCTCCTCCCCACAGCTGTCATCTCTTCCTGCAGCCCAAGGTGGGACACAAGCTGTAGCAGTGCCCTTGGTGTGCAGAGGAGCAATTGTAAGGCAGAGCCTTTGTGCAGCCCAAGCCTGGGTGCTACCTCTGCCCATGCAGTGTTGGCACTGCTAGAGCAGCCACTGGGTGACAACATGCTGGGAGCTGCAGAGAGTGCAGCACTCAGAAGGGACTGAGCTGGGAAGGGACATCACTGAACAGAATTACTTCTGTTCTGACTCAAACAAGGATGCTCTAATTCACTTCAGTATTAACAAATTAATAATATTGTACCCATTAAGTCTGTATTAGAAGGTTAATAATTGGCTTCTCACTATTTTTGGTTAGGGCAAACAGACACAGTCAAGCCTCCCAAAGTAAATGCCCCTTCTGATCTGGATGAGGGGATCAAGCGCACCCTCAGTAAGTTTGCAGACACCTAGTTAGGAGAGAGTGTCAATCTGCTCAAGGGTAGGGAGGTTCTGCAGAGGGATCCACAGGCTGAGCTTCACCAAGGCCAAGTGCCAGGTCCTACCCTTTGGTCACAGCAACCCCATGCAGTGCTAGAGGCTTGGGGCAGAGTGGTTGCATTGGTGCCTGGCACAGAAGGAGCTGGGGTGCTGGGTGAGAGTTGCCTGAGCATGAGGCAGCAGAGTGCCCAGGTGGCCAAGAAAGCTAACAGCATCTTGGCCTGGAGCAGAACTAGTGTGAGCAGGAGGAGCAGAGCAGTGCTCATCCTCCTGCACTCAGCACTGGGGAGGCCACAGCTAGAGTGCTGGGCTCAGGTTTGGGCTCCTCAGTGCAAGAAGGAGCCAGAGGCATTGGAGTGTGTGCAGAGAAGGGCAAGGAGGCTAGGGAGGGCTCTGGAGCACAAGTGTGCTGAGGAGCAGCTGAGGGCACTGGGCTTGCTTAGTGTGGAGAAGAGGATTGTTAGCAGATCAGCTATCAGCAGGTTAAAACGTAAAAATCAATTACTAATGCTTATTAATCTCTTATCCACTAATTATCTCACTATGCTGAGTCACATAATTAGCTTTTATTTCATTCACTTGTGTAAAAAAACTTAACTTGGCTCAAAGTGAAATCCTACCCTGAGATTGAAAGAAGGATTTCCATTAACTTCTACTGAAACAGATGTCTGTTCCTGTCACAGGACAGCTTTCCAGAGCTGCTTGTTGGCAATTCACCCATTTAAAGCACCTCCACAATAGAGTTTTACACACTTCATTACAAATCTTGGTAACAGTTAGCCAAAACTTCTTGACAGCATCCTAACAAGAATTAGATTTCCTACATTTTCATCCTTCAGATACTTGATATACTCTTTAGTTATTTCACCCTATTTTTTTATTCATTAGTTATTCTCATGCTTAATCATCTCTTTCACTTATCTTTAGGGTTTGATGGACCTGGTGAGGTTTGACATACCTCTTACCACCTTTTAAAGCACCAGAAATGTCATATATGAATTGGTAGTAGCCCACTGTATAAGAATGGCTCCTCCAGTCCAGAAGCAGGAAGGTGTGGAGAAGAGAACAGTGGAAACTCTTTTCACCACTGGACCTGAGAGGCGGCAGGCAGATATGTTGATTTTGCTTATTTGCACTGCAGTGGTAGTGTTGTCTGCTGGCTCACAGAATCCCAGACTGTTAGGGGTTGGAAGGGACCTCTGGAGATCATCTGGTCCAACCCCCCTGCCAGAGCAGGAGAACCTAGAGCAGCTTGCACAGGATGTGTCCAGTTGGCTTGGGAATCTCTCCAGAGATGGAGACTCCAGCACCTCCCTGGGCAGCCTGGGCCAGTGCTCCACCAGCCTCAAAGCAAAGAAGTTCCTCCTCCTGTTCAGCTGGAACTTGCTGGCTGCTAGTTTGTGCCCATTGCCTCTAGTGCTGTCCCTGGGCACCCCAGAACAAAGCCTGGCCCCAGCCTCCTGCCCCCCACCCTGGAAGGATTGCTAAGCATTGCTCAGCTCTCCCCTCAGGCTGCTCTGCTCCAGCCTAAGCAGCCCCAGCTCTCTCAGCCTCTCTGCACAAGAGAGCTGCTCAAGTCCCCTCAGCATTGCAGTGACCCTTCTCTGTTCCCTCTCCACAAGTTCCCTGTCTCTCTTAACCAGGGGAGCCCAGAACCGAATCTAATCCTGCAGCTGTGTCCTGCCCAGGGCAGAGGAGAGGAGGAAGAGAACCTCCCTGGAGCTGCTGGCCTCTCTAGTTTTGTCCACAGGAGCTGTAACTTCAAAGACTGAGGAAAACTTGCTGTGTACTCTCAGTCTCTTCTGCAGCAATGCATCACCTCTTTCGTTACAGCGTGTACTACAGGGCAACTGGGGCAGTATGTGCCAGCTGGTGAAGGACCCATCAGGATGGAATGACATCAGGTTCTAAAAACAGCTTCACTTTTACTTTTTGTAAAGCAAAGATCAAGGAAAACCTTTGACTGTGCTTGTTTTGGCATAAGCTGCACTTCAGTTTTACACACCAGATCCTAACAGCATCAGCCACAGCTTCATCAGGCAGAATGTTAGCTTTTGACATTGTACCAATTTCTCCTTGTAGGAGCTAAGGAGTTCAAACTACACCTCTCTTCTTCCTTATCCCTGGTCATTTTAGGGAGCTACTGCTGGAGGAGCCACTAAAGATTCCAGATGTGCAATAGCATCTTGGGATACTGCAACTGACTTGCTACTATTTTCACCTAGCAGTTCCTGGGGAGTTGTTGGGAGTACTGAGGCCACAGAGAGCTCCAAATGTGATGTATTACAGGGTATATAAAATAGAAGGGTAGGTAGATTGATGGGTAAATAGGTAGATAGATAGAGTCGGTAGATAAGTAGATAGATAGATAAGATAGAGTAGGTAGATAAGTAGGTAGATAGATAAGATAGAGTAGGTAGATAGACAAAGTAGGTAGATAAGTAGGTAGATAGACAGATAAGATAGAGTAGGTAGATAAGTAGGTAGGTAGATAGATAAGATAGAGTAGGTAGATAAGTAGGTAGATAGATAGAGTAGGTAGGTAAGAGAGTAGGTAGATAGATAGAGTAGGTAGATAAGTAGATAAGAGAGTAGGTAGAAAGATAGAGTAGGCAGATAAGTAGATAAGAGAGTAGGTAGATAGATAGAGTAGGTAGATAAGTAGGTAGATAGATAAGATAGAGTAGGTAGATAAGAGAGTAGGTAGATAGAGTAGGTAGATAAGTAGGTAGATAGATAGGTAGATAAGTAGATAGGAGAGTAGGTAGAGTAGGTAGATAAGTAGGTAGATAGATAGAGTAGGTAGGTAAATAGGTAGATAGATAGAGCAGGTAGATAACTAGATAAGAGAGTAGGTAGAGAGATAGAGTAGGTAGATAGATAGAGTAGGTAGATAAGTAGATAGATAGACAGAGTAGGTATATAAGTAGATAGATAGATAAAGTAGGTAAGTAGGTAGATAGACAGTAGTAAATTCCCTCACAGAACTGGGGTATGCTGATGGATGATTTGCTCCTCTCTGGTTTTGCACTCTGCTGGGTTTAACTAACTCAAAAATCACTTACCTAGGAGAGTTTTAATGTCAAAGGAAATCTTTTTTTTTTCTCAGAACACTTTTCTGTTTCAGAAAGGACCTTTTCAGTCACCAAAGATAGTCCTGATTAGCATTAGATAACTTCTATCAGCTTTGTTTTGAAGATTGCTTTAATGCAACAGGCTAAAATAGAATAGGGTCTTATTTTCCAATGCATCTAAGCTCTCTTCACTGTAGTGGTTTCAAGTGTCTGAACCAAATGAGTATGAACATCAAATTCCAGTAAGACCATCTAGGTAATGAGAGCAAATCTGATTTTTTGTGTTGCAATAAAACCTATGTTGATATCTGATGCTTCTAGTAGCCTTTCTCATGACTCATCTCTACAGAGCTATGGTATTAAATATACAACTAAGCTTGTTAGGTGAAATGTGCTTTCTTGACTAAGTCCAACTCTCTCATCTGCTGGACTCCTTAAAGCTTAGCAGAAGTCTAAAGGCCACACCATGAACTGATGATGCTTTTGGAATTGAGAGACTTTGCTTTTTGGGAGTCTCAGGTCCAGCCACAAAGGGAGAGCAAGAAGAGCTTTTTTGGCACAAGGATGACATGGCATTTCCAATGACCAGTTCTGCATCTAGCAATTAAGGATTCTAAATACAACATGAAAAATTCTAGCACTGGCCCAGGCTGGCCAGGGAGGTGCTGGAGTCTCCATCTCTGGATAGTCCAACCCAACTGGACACATCCTGTGCAAGCTGCTCTAGGTTCTCCTGCTCTGGCAGGAAGGCTTGTACTAGATGATCTCTAGAGGTCCCTTCCAACCCCTAACATTCTGTGATCTCTCTAAATACATTTGCTAGCTAAAGGTTAAGTTCCTTGCATCTGCTCTCACAGGTTGGAAAGAGCCTGGATACAGAAGCACAAAGTAAACACTAATGGTTAGGAATGCAAAACCCCTAACCAATTTAGCAACCCCCCTTTGGAGGTAGGGCAAAACTCTGCTGTGCTGTCCCCGTGGTGGCAGCTGTTCTCTGGGAGCTGTTAGCTCCTGCATGGTACACATGTAACCAACAGCAGCAGCTCCTGCCTGCTAACATCCTCACTCTCACTTGGCAGCAGAGCAGAGAGATCTTTTAATGCCTAAATGCCAGGTGAAGATGGCCCAAGTGCCCTCTGGAAGCATAAGAGTGTTTATTACTAGTGTTTTCTCTCAACAGGTCTGAGGTTTCACAGCACCAGGAAGATTTCAGAGCACACCTTCCTACATGGAAGGGCACAGACCAGACCAGAAATCCTTCTCCTGGGATGTGGATCTGCACTGAAGCTGTATTCTATTTTTGGAGCTCTACTGGAAAGTTTCCAAGACCACCAGGCCACAATTACTTCAAGATGGGTGGTAAACATGTCTCTACTGTTCCTGCAAGCTTCTCCGCACTGTTTGCTGTGCATTCTTTGGTTTCTTTATTGGAAGGATGTTTTGCTGTGTTGTCACCTCATCCTTGGCCTCCTCTCTGAATATACACCTGGAAATAAAGCAAACAACTCCTGTGCTGTGCTGAGCAGATACCATTTAGTAGGTGGAGCCCACAGGTAAGTTGAGGTAAGAAAGAATCTGATGAGATGATACTGCTAAGCCACAGCTGAATTCCTTTCTAGTTTGAGCCTTATCACTGCATCAAACTGCTTCCAACTGCAAGGAAATAAATGCCTGTACCTGACAGAAGCAAGAATCAGCAGAAGGAAGGTGGTCAAGGGTTAGCATCCTTAGATCAAGGGAAGAGCTAATTAAGCACTCTACAAGATGAACTGAGCAGTACTGCCTTTCTCTCTAAAGCCATGGTCAAGGCCATTTACAGGAAGAGGCTAGATTTGAGGTGGCAGAACCTGCAGGAGCTCTCTGTGGTTATCTCCTTATCACAATACACTGAAAGCACCCAGACACTCATCTCCACATTCAGGTACATCTGCTTAAGAAGCACAAAGGGCACTGTGAGGAGGAGCAGCAGCCCATTTTTAACATTAAAAAAACTGAAAAGAGATGTATAGAACTTCAGAGACTAAGGAAATTAAAGCTTCATCTTGTTTTCTGAAGTATATTGTTAAAGAAACCCAATCACTGTCGGTGCTGTTCTCAAGTGTTCTAGTCACAGAAGGGCAGAAATAAGCACAGCAAGCCTACAACTTGTCTATTACTCCAAACTTAACCTAAACCAGCTACTCATTTTCATCTAGAACCCAGTTCTCTCACCAAAGGGGCTCTGCAAATCTGTCAGGTACAATGGGAATACACAGCACAGATTAAGGTTTTATAGGCATATTCCTCACACTTATAAAATGTAAAGCACATTAAAGCTTTTAAGGTGTTTTGTACTGCTAACACCAAATTTATTTGTATGTTTCTCTGCCTGAATCTTATCTGTTGATACCTTACAATAAGGATCCCCCCCCCCCCATCAGGGAAGTCTTGTACCAAAGCTCTTCCAAAGTCACAGTTAATGCTAGAATTGGTTAACATAAAGTCTAGTTAGCTGTGTTTCAATAATGTGGGCACTGTTTTTCTGTAAAACTAACTTACTTTGAGAGAAAGGAAAGTCCATTCACTGCAGGAGTTGCAAAAAAATGCTCTATTTTATTAAAGAAATCAAGTATGTACAGTTAAATTCAGATAGGATGGTCAATATCAGCATACTTCACATGTTCATCACCTAGAATTCTTAGTTTTAAGTTTAAATAGTAGCTGGGGTAGACACATGACATGCTAATGCTCCATGATGTTCAGCAGTTAAAATGAAGTCTCTCTATCCCATAGTGGAGGGTGTCCAGCTAAAGCCCTACCAGAACTATGGCTCTAAAGCAAGGTGCAAGCTGAAAACCTTTCCTTTTTCCACTTGAAATGCACAAAGCCAAAGGAAGAGGTATTTTCGCTACCTCTTCAAGTAAATATTACCTTGGCTAAGTGCACACCACCTCCATCCTATCTGCAGGGAAGTTGATTTGACTCTTGAAGAAGTTGCCTTCCAAACATCACCTCTCACCTACCCCCACCCAGTGTCAGCAGAATTGCAAGTGCACCCTGAAATGCAGCATTTCACCACAGTTCTACACATTTGGTCCCAGGTTTGCCGATAAAGCAGTTTCCTTAAGCCTCAGCATAGCTTGGCATCTCTCTTCAGGTAACCAAAGCTGCGCAGGTTAGCTCAGAGCCCAAACGGTCCTGGTGTAATAAGAAAGCCCTAAGAAAGGCAGCAGGTTGTATAGTTACCTCCTTGTGAGCAAAATCCCTGCCCTAAAACTATGCAACCTACTACCTCTTCCTAGGAGCCCAATGCTTCCTTTTCTGCAGTTGTGCTCTGTGAAGTCACTTTAGGTTATCAGCTGCTTTGGGTCTTCTGCCTTTTGGGCACATACTGCAGGTTTACACTCTTAGTGCTGCTTGGGAAGTGGTTAACCAGCTTCAATGCTCGAGGCATAAGGCTCCATTTGCATTCTCACCTAGCTACTATGCTAAGCTTCCAGACCCCCCAAAAAAGCATTTTCATGCTTTTCTTGATTACCACAGCAAGATGCTAGCTGGTAATGCTAGTGCAGAAGCAGTTTGGGCGCACCTAAGGAGGTCAGGAGGAAAAAGAATACAGTAAACTTCAAATGTCTTTCCATAAAAGCAGTAACCAACTCAGAGAAAAATCACAGCTCTCAGTCTTGGATGCTTAAACTTCACAGCTTTACACTGTCAAAAAAAAAAAGGTGAGGGGTCAATTGTGGCCATTCAAGACTTGAGCCTTTTATTACATTGTTTCAGGTACTAGAAGAGTAAGAGAAAAAGAAGCAGAGTTATTAAGAAAACATAATTCTAAGTTTTCCCTCCAACTTTTACTAAGCAGTTGGGAGTCATGGAATTTTAAGGCATTCTAGAGATCAGGATCTCCAAACAGCTGAAGTCACAATGTCCAAGTCTGAGCTACCTGTATTTTTGCATTCCAAACCCAATTGGTTTAGAATAATTTCCACTCTGTATCTGGGAACATAGGCATTTTCACTCACCTTGGGAAAAAAAGTCATATTAGTCAAATATATCATTTGGGGCTTGCACCATTCACACTGCCAACTGTGTCACTGATGAGTCTGACACTTTACAACCCTAAATGTATCTGCCAAGATCTCTTTTTGACTCAGTGCAGACATGAGTGATGGCAAAGCACCGCAGTTTGGTTTACTCCTCAGGGAAGGCAATAGATTGTATAGTTATCTCCTGAACAGGGTAAAATAACTACCCTACAACTATACAATCTACTACCTCACTCTGACAGAGAAGCATGTACTTCAGCAAACAGCTTATGTAGCTAACCATAGTTTTGTTCTAAAGGGTATTTGATACTTCAGTAAGCAATGTTTAACACAACAACTGGAACACCAGGAATTTGTATTTGATTACCTTGCCATACACATACAGGAATCAATATATTCCTAATTTCTTACTTGTTAAAGGAGAAAACTTCATGTAGAATCACAACCTTGCTTTTCCAAGCATTAGAAACAGCTTAACACTTACCCACAACTGTTACAGAAACATCTTACAGCATAACAAGTACAGGAGTTCAGGAGAATCTGACATTGAGCTTAACCCAGGAGCTTCCATTGTTGATTTTCTGCTGCTTTAGGAAAGACAGTAGATTGTATAGTTATCTCCCAGTTGTGGGTATGACCCTAAAACTATACAACCTACTACCTCATCCCACAGCACAGGCATCTTCAGAGCTGATGTCACTTCAGTAAACACATTAGGCAGCACTTAACACTGTAAAACACTCAGCAGAAGAAAAGCATTCCTTTTCCTCCCCCCAGTCATGCAACAAAGTTAGATGAAAGATAAGGTTCCCTAATGCCAAAAATTTACCAGTTGCTTGGGCCTTAATCTCTTTCACCTTTAGACAGTCAGAAAGTTGTAGTCATCAGAGCAAACACAGTCATGAAACGTCTGTAAAGGAAAAGCACTAGTTGTGTTCCACAGATGTAACCTCTCATCTGAAATGAGAAGAAAACTCTGTCAGAAACATTGCATGCAGACCTGAGTAACCTCCTCCTCACAAAATCCAAGACCATAGCTATGCAACCAACTCCCATGGATCAGGATAAGGCCCTAATATTTATCATTCTGATTAAATAAATATTACAGAGTGCCTTTTTCTCAGCTATCCTAACAGTAATAGCTCAAAGAAAATCATGTCCTGTCAAAAGCAGTATTTTGTGCTGCTTCTGTTAGTCTTAAATTACACAAAGTCCCATGCACAGGGATTCTTCTCACAAACACAACTCATTAAGCTCATGGCCTGTACCCTGACATTTAACTGCTAAACTGCCTTACCAAAAGGCCACTTAAAATACACACTTTTTTCAGATGAAAACCAAGTGGGTTTCTCTTCACTGCTCCTGAGATAACCCTAAAGCCAATTTCTACATTAGTATATCTCAACATGATCTTGACGTAAAAACAACTCTTAAAATACTGAAATTAAAATACTTGCCAGACAGATGTGTGACTTAGAATCCCCTTCTTAGCAAGAACATCTTGAGAACAGAGCTGGAGAGGAAAACTGATCTGGTTTTGTCAGTGTCATTTATAAGCTAGCTAAACACCTTTACAGAAATGCTGTTTTCAAACCATTAAATGCATGTTTTACTAGGACTTCATCCCAATTCCAAAGTGACCTTTTCAGACCACTCTTCACACAAAGCCTTGATAGAACAAGAGCTCCCTAATGCATGTTCATGTCCTTGCCAAAACCCACACCATGTGATCCAATGCATTAATATACAAAGGGGTGACGTTATTCCTTCAACAGAGAAAAAAGCCCAAAGTACTTCCCAACCTCATCCAAGCTTTATTCCTTCCTACAAATATTGGTGACACACTTTTGGTGACTCACACTTAAAACTGGTACAAAGCCCATTGTTTGCTTTTGCTAACTTACACACCTAGCAGAAGATACACTTTAGCCTGCACAGATGGAGACAGGCAGTTGGTTGCTTCTAGTGCCCAAAGCAGAATAGCAGCGGGTCACAGTCAAACCATCAGCAAGCACTGGCACACAGCACATCCTCTGGAATGAGCTCAGCTACACGTCTGGCTGTCAAGCATGAGACTCAGTCCTTTCAGTTCCTGCAGTTAAACCTTCCACAGCTCAGTGGAATTCATCTGAAGCACCCATTTCTCAGGGAAAGAGGTGAGTCCAGCCCCAGAGAGACAACTAACTAGGCACCTTCAGTTTGTTAGGAACTCCATTAAGTCCCTGATGTTCAGCTTCAGAAGGAACTTTTAAGATGAACCTGATGATTCAGTGAAGTGCTGAAAATGTTCTAAGTGCTCTGAAAAAAAAATGAAATAGGTGTTACCACAAAAAGCTTATGTCAAAAATGTGAAATTATAAAATGTTAAGACTTCTGAATTTCCCTTGTTAAAAATGAAGCCCCGAGGATGCAGGTGTTCTAATTACTCTAGACTCACAGAATCATTAAGGTTGGAAGAGACCTCTAAGCTCATCAAGTCCAAGCATACCTAGCACTACAATACCACTAAACCAGGGCCCTAAGGAGAGCAGCTAAATGGTTCTTAAACCTAGCTGCTGCACTTTACCACCTTTAGGCAAGTCAGTTCTAAACCTAACCAACTAGAGAAGCATCAGACAGCATTTTTTATTTCCATTGACAGTAAGAATTCCCAATCAAGTTCTACCACTGTAAATCCTAAAACATCTTCTACTGCCACCACTAGATCTTCCTGTTCAGTACTTGCAGCTCCTCATGTCCTAAGAATCTGTCTCCTCTCCCCTTCTTGAAGCAAGCCTTTCCTCTGATACAGGTCTAGGTGACCTGTTACTTAAGGCAAAAAAAAGTCCTTGGGAAAAGAAAAGTATTATTACTTCCTTCCAATCATTATCCTGACCTGGCTTGAGATCAAGTGCACACAGGACATTAGAAAAACCTCGTTCTGTAACAAATATAGGTTCTGAAAGATCATCAGGGAGCCTGTCATCTAACCATTGCAGACAAGCACTCAGTTACCATTTTTTATTTCCTTCAATCCTATAAGGTTAGAGAATTAAAATTCTCATCTTCTTTTGGAAGTTCAGGTTACCTTCTGCTTTTGTTTGGGGGGGGTGTGGTTTACTGTGTACTCATGCAGTCTAGCTAACTAGTTTTGTGCTTTGTAGGAATCCTGCAGTTTGGGGAGTTTCTAACTTGTGGGGTATTTCTACTAGTTTATCAAGTTTCAATGCTAGGTTCTCCTGCTCCTGCAGGACTAGATGATGATCAGAGGTCCCTTCCAGTCCCAAACATTCTGTGATTTTGTGTGATGTCCTTTTGTGGAATGAGCTCTGCCAGGTCTCCTTGGAGCTTCTCTGTCAGCATGCATTAAGGTTTTCTGGCACACACAGAAGCTCAATGGACAGCATGCTTAATCAATTATGCTCCTGGCACAGCCTCCACTGATTTGGTATGTTCTCATCTTCAAGTACATCTGCTCTTGCATACATCCCTGCTACTGAAGTCACCATGCTGATGACATCATGGTGGCAATGAGCACAAACTAGCAGCCAGCAAGTTCCAGCTGAACAGGAGGAGGAACTTCTTTGCTTTGAGGCTGGTGGAGCAGTGGCCCAGGCTGCCCAGGGAGGTGCTGGAGTCTCCATCTCTGGAGAGATTCCCAACTCAACTGGACACATCCTGTGCAAGCTGCTCTAGGTTCTCCTGCTCTGGCAGAGGATTTGGACTAGATGATCTCCAGAGGTCCCTTCCAACCCCTAACACTCTGTGATCATGCCTTGGTACAGCACAGGAGTTTCAGGGTTATCTCCCTGCATGCTCCCTCCTTCAGCAATAACCACTTAGACTATGATGAGACTTTAAGCCTTCAAGCAAGTCCATGGTTAATTCCCTTTCCTTGCTGCAATCCAAGTTCAAAGTGGCATTTTCCAGTCACCCTGATTGTACTGTAAAACCACCACAGCAGTGAAGAAAACAATGCTGGAACTGTGGAGCTGTGCACGGCAAAGATAAATGTATTCACCGCCCTGAAGCTAGCTGCCTACCGCAGCCATGGGCTGAGGCTCCAGCCTGCTCCCAGCGTTCACCACACGATGGAGCTCCAGGCTTTCCATAGCAGCACTAACACTAACTCCTCCCAGCTTTCCCCTCCTGCATTGGAACCACACCTCCTGACTCCCACTGACACTTTTGGCCAGTGAATTCCTCCCACCTTCTGCGGCCAAGCCTCCAGTACCTGCACATCCTGCATCCCAAATGACTAAACGCAGCCTGACAGATTGGAGGTGGATGGGAGCAGCATGACTGATGTAAACTTAATTATCCTTCCTAGTGCTTCCCTTCCCTCACCTGCTATGTCCATACACCACCACTGCTTTCCACAAGAGGCTCAGTAAAATTAGTGTTACTGACATGGAAATTTTAATGGGAATTAAAAAACTCTTCCTCTTCGATATCCAATGATGGATTGTATCTCCCTTTGTGTTAATAAAGTGCTTCTCTTGCTAGAGCCTTGCTCCTCAATTGTCCCCAAGATAAGTAACAGCAGTACAACCTAAATGGGCTCTAGTGGATGCTTTTCCTGCTTTTCTAGAGCTACCTTTAAGTTTACAAGCTCTGAAATGATCCTAAACTGCACAGGGGGGGAAAAAAAAAAAGTCTCAAGAATTTACATGTTCTTGCTGAGCAGCATTTAGTGGAACATAAGCACTCTAAAGCTATTCTCCAACCTGTGAAAGAGAAAATAGCTCAAATTAACAGTTATCATTTTTGTTCCTTGCTCTGCTAAAGTAACAACATGTTTATTTGTGGAAATAACAAGGCTTATTTCCTCTCAGGGGGATCCTAAAAGATAAACACTTTAAGTCTCCCAGTTACTTTGTCCACTTTGCAGCACCAAAGAAACCACCTAAAGGTGAGAGTGAATCTGTAGATGGAAGGGTTCCTACACAAACTGGCCTTTACTGACACCTGCTAGATGCAGTGTGGAGGTGAGCAGATGCATTAGCTTGAGATACACACTGCTGGAGCACATCCTGCTGTGAAAAGGTCACTGGGCAATTGTCCCTTGCTCAACAGCTTGCTAGCTGAAAAGACTCTTTGGCACTCGTGCTTGAATTCAGTAGATAAAATGAAGCACAACAGAAAAGTCAGAACAGGAACTGAAAAATCTGTGTGAAGATTAAGATTAAATAGATTAGAGTTTGGGGGTTTTGGGGGGGGGCAGAGGTGTTTGTTTGTCTGGGTTTGTTTTTTTTACTTTGTGCCACCAAATTCACCTGTACAGTGACCAAGAAAGCAAAACATTCTTTCATCAGAACCTAACACTTGCCAGCTGAAGCCCAGACACCTCTTTAGGAGTCCAAAATCTTACAATTTCATTCCTCTTTTGGGCCATGCTAGTCTACTGAGGAGCAATACACTGGAGTAAGAGCAAACACCTGTGTGAACTGCCAAGAGGGGAAGGACCAGCAGTTTCAGCACTACAATGCTACATATAGATGTGCTTTACCCCTAAGCATGAGCAGTGCCCAAACCCACACCTCTGGAAAGGCACCTGTGCCCACCACAGTATTTATTGGGAGTTTTCATACAACAGGGTAAGATTAATACCACTGACTGTCACCAATAAGGTATTTATCACAGGTTGCCCAGAGAGGTTGTGGCTGCTCCATCCCTGGCAGTGTTCAAGGCCAGGCTGGATGCAGCCCTGGGTGACCTGGGCTAATGATTGGCATCCCTGCTCAGTGTGGGGAGGTTGGAACTAGATGAGCTTTAGGGTCCCTTCCAACCTGCCCATTCTAGGATTCTATGAGCTGGTGTCTCCACCTGAAATGTCAATTGTTTTAACCATTTCTGTATCCTATTTATATTTAATTGCTTTAACACAAAGCATTCTGCTTTTATGGAAATATAACATGAAATATTACTGGTTTTGCCACAGTCTGAGATATAGATGGAATACAAACATCCAGAAAACATTGCTTGAAAGAAATGAGAAGTCACTGCTCTGAATGAAGCACATCTCATGGGGAAAAGTGTGTGATCACAATTAAAAACTTCTAATATGAAGAAAGAAGTAACACAAATCCTAACATCTTCCCTGTACATCTATAGATCTACTCAATTTTACACTGGCAGTAATAAACCAGCTCAGTTTAAATGGTGCACACATTACAGAGCTGTGCAACACTGCAAAAACTTGGTCTGCATCAAGTTTGAGTTGCAATATAGTGATTACACAAATGCAACACAGTAGTTAGTGCACAAGAGTGTTCTCAAGAATGCTGAGTTACATTACTAATTGGCAGCATCATCACACCTCTTTTGCCCTTTCACTCTTTTGCAAATGAATTGATGTTTTCTGCTACTAAAAAAACCAGAGGAAAACACAGAAGACATTTATCAAAAGGAAAGTGAAGTAAGGATACAGCTTGTTAGCAGCAGCACAAAACCAAACAAAGTGAATTGATGTTTTAGCCAAGCTTCCTTCTGCCAAGTTTCCGGTGTTACAATGCAAAGTGAAGTTATAATTCATTATGACCTATAAGGAAGTGAGGGTGGGTTTGAAGAGATACACAATACAACCTGGTGAAAAGCTCAGTGAAAAAAATTACAATCAGTAATGCTGTATTCAAAATATCCAAATAAAGCTATTTAGTAAGTCCCTCTTCATGAAGCTAGCTATTATGGGGCAAAAAATGACTATTAAATATATTCTCACACATTGACTCAAAACCTGACTGGACCACATCCTGTGCAAGCTGCTCTAGATTCTCCTGCTCTGGCAGGGAGGTTGGACTAGATGATCTCCAGGGGTCCTTTCCAACCCCTAACAGTCTGGGATTCTGTCACTACACTGGAAAGGCTGCAGCAAGTCTGAACAGTCACCATAAAGAACTCCTTGGGTAAGCTCAGGCTATTTAACCCTGAGCACTGCTGTGAACAGAGAACACTTCAATTTGACAGCAGAAGCCCCACCAATGGACATCAGGTCTAGTGAAGTCCTGGGTTAAATTTGGCCCCTTGAATGGTTAAGCATTGCTCTGTGGGATTTCAACATATATTTTTAAGGTAATCAGTTTTTTCTGTGCTGGTTAAAACTTGTGCTGAGGTCAGAAAAGTGCTTGCACAAAGCACTACCATTAAAGAGTATCAGTTACAGATAAAGGAGGATTATCATAACCTTGAACATCAGGTTGAGTTTCCACTCCTGCAAGAAATAAGTCATGAAATATCATTTGATAAGTAACATCCTTCTCAAATCCTGACTGCACTGTGCCAGAAGAAAGTCACCATGAGCACCTTACTGTTTTCAGGGATGGATTTCCACATCCTGCTAACAAAAATACCAAAATGTAACACAAGTGCTCAGTTTCCATCAGCACAGTGTATACTGACAAGACTAAAAGTTTGGTTTTGGGCAAACCCCACCCCTTACCCTGCTCTTCACTGACATCATGATTCGTCGCCAAAGTAGGCACATTTCAGATAGGATCTCCAACTTCTGCCTACTCGTTTTCTGACTTTAACTCCTCCCACACTGTCCTGCGTTCCGCCAACCCATCCCGGCTCTAACACCCTCTCCCCTCCCCACCGGCCCTTCCCACCGCCTCTACCTGCCTGCCCAGACAGAAGTTCCAATGGTCAGCGCTCCCCGCCGCAGGTCAGCGCTCCCCGCGGTGCGCGGGCAGCCCCGGAGAGGCCAGGGCCAGTGACCCCCGCGCACGGACCACTCAGGGTCCCCCTGAGCCCCGGTGCCGGGGCGGGGGGAGCCTCTCCCCTGCGGCCAAGGTCTCCCGTGCCCACACACTCGGTAGCGGAAGTGACGTTCCCAGATGCTGACGGCATCCGTGGCCTATCCCCGGCGGGCAGCACGGCCAACCCGCCACTCCAGAGCGCCCGGGGGCGGCACTTCCGGGCCTTCGAGAAACTCTGCAGGAGAGGAGGGGGGAGGAGGAAAAGGGGGGAAAAAAGGCCTCAGTGAGAAAAATAGCCACAATAAATGGAGACCCAGAGGCGGCGGAGGCGGGGACTAGCAGGGAGGCCTCGCCCGGCAGCGCCCACCGCACCGCCGCTTCTCGCCGGGGCAAGGCGCCCGCAGCCACGGCCTCTGCCCGCAGACCCAGGCCGTTCCCCACCAGCCAGCCTCAGCTCCCACCCCATAGGGCTGTGGTGCCAAGCACAGAGGCCAGGCCCAGGCTCCCGCGCCCAGGAGAGGGCTAGGCCCCTAGGCCTGTTCGTCCGCCCCACCCGCTGCCCCGCCCCGACCCCTGCGCCCAGGCCCCGCTAGCCCTTTCTCACAGGCCACCCCCGGCTCGCCACGCGGCCGATGGCGACGCCCCACAGGGACCGCGCCCGCCGCCGCCCTGTTACCTGCCGCAGGGTGACCCGGAGCCGCGCCAGGACCCGGATGGAGTCGCGGCCGCTCCTGCCGCCGCTCGCCGCGCGGCATCACGGGAAAACGCGTCGCTCCCTATTGGCTGGTGGGCGCCAAGCCCCGCCCTCGAGGGCGTCAGGGAGATGGAGGCCCACTGTCTATCATCCACCGCCTCTCGCGCCTATTGGGTTTAGGGCCGCGCGGCACCGCCTTCCCGGTACTCCATCTTCTCATTGGATAACGGGGAAAAGGTCTCCGCCTCCCTCCGCCATTATTTCAGGCGTCTGCGAGGTAGCAGTTCTGAAATGGTGCCCCCGGCGGTCATCGCGGGTCGGCATACTCCTTCCCTCTTCCCTTCCTGTCCTGTGGCCTAGCATCTCCTCCTCAGGAAGGGGCTGCCCGCCCTGGGTAGCTTCTGTGATGTGTACACTGGACTCCTTAACCAAACTAGCAGTAGTTTGGCACGGGCTTCAAAGGAGCTCAAGGCCTGAGTTTCCTCTGGAAAACCCCCAAAGAAGCAGGGACAGGCACTGAGTATGTGTATATGAGCTTGGAACACCTATCACGCAGTTAGGGGTGTTTTTCTAAGGGTTATTCACCAAGGAACATGGAAAGTTGTGGCTACAAGGAGACTAGTGCATGCTTCTGCTATTCTCTGCAGTCTGGCTGTGAACCAGCCACTGTGCCATCAGTATGACAGCCTGAGTGAGCCTGCTTCAAGCTCTCCCTGCACAGCAGCATGGCTGCCTATGGCTGAGCTCCCTGTAAGCCAGGAATCCTTGCAAGGCTGGCCCTCTAGGCTGAGAGAAGGTGTGTGTGCTCTAGCCTGTGGTCATTTGGCTATTGGTCTGTCAGTGGCTTCAGGACAACCACTAGCCCTGCTTCTCATTAGCACCATTACCTGACCTAGGGACTTTGAATCCCATTTGGCTCATCGGTGTTGTCCTTCTGGCCTCTTCTGTGTTGATTCTCATTGGCTGCTTAGGTGGAACTTGCTGGAAAGAGTTGAGATTGGTAATAATGCCAATGTCTTCTAAACAGTGGCCATCTGACCTAATGTGTGGTGCTGAGTAGTATGACACAGGGTAAATCCCAAATACCAACTGCAGCTGGGATAGACCAATTTCAGATAATAAAGGAGATATTTAATATGAACTCAAATAACCATTACTGAATATATAATACAAGATGTTTTGCATCTGCTTCTGCTAATTTTATCCCCTACAAAATGAGAGATCTGGAAAGGGAAGCAATCTAGTGAAGAACATCCAGTTGAACCTGAAGACCCACAATCTCTCCTCATTCAGGAGGTTAATATTGTCCAAGTGGGCAGAAAGAATCTGATCCCCTTTTTAATGCAAATATAACTTAAAATGGGTACACTACAGGGTTGTCATTTTTGTAATACAAGATTGTTCCATGATGCTCTGTATTCTGATATGGTTCCTAACACAGTTGTGTATTTGGATTGTCCATTCTTAGTACAATAGCACTACTGTGTTTTGCCCTCACATCACAGCACCCAAAAGGCTATAAAAGGCTTTTCATGAATTGCCAGGGAGGAGCAGATATATACAGTGAATAAGAATATTTGTCGGGAGTGGAGAGCTTACACTGTTTGTTTTCATTGTTTTCCATTGGGCTGAGTGACATGGCTGTTGTATTTTGGGGTTTTTTGTAGCAAGCAGGCTGGGATCACATTTTGAATTCCAAGGCAAGACAAATGTGGAATCTGTGCTGGTGATAATTCTTCATGTCAGACTCTTGCAGGTACTTTCAACAGTGCTTCTTTTGGCATGTTTGTGTATTTTTAAGTCATCATGCACATTTCTGTAAGGCTTAGAAATTCTGTCTGACATGAGAAACATGGGCAGCAACATTTATCTTCCTTCCTATTCCTTGGCAATTAGAAACTTCTGAATGAGAAACAGGCTGTCCAGGGAAATGGTGGAGTCACCGTCCCTGGAAGGATTCAAAAGACATGGAGATACAGTATTTAGTGACATGGTTTAGTGGTGCACTTGTCAGTGCTGGCCTAATGGTGGGACTTAATGATCTTGAAGGTCTTCTCCAAGCTAAACCATTCTATGCTTCTGTCAATAGGTTAAGCAGCATAAGCAACTACAAAGTCTTTAGCAAGCTCTCCTGAGGGGTGAGGAGTAGCAGATCCAGATAAATACACTGTCTGTACCTGCAGTTTCTCTCTAGAGCTCTTGTTAGCATCTTAGCATTGCAAGAGAGGCTTTTCTCCTAGGCATTGACAGCTTTTGTTTTCACCATGTTTTTGTAGTCTGTANAATCACCTCTCTGGCTCTGCTGGCCACGCTTCTCTTGCTGCAGCCCAGGATGCCATTGTGCTTCTGGGCTGCCAGCGTGCACTGTTTGCTCATGGCCAGCTTCTCAGCCACCAGCACCCCAAGGCCTTTTCTGCAGGGCTGCTCTCCATCATCTCATCCCCCAGCCTGGATTGATAGTGGGGATTGTTCTGACCCAGGGGCAGGACCCTGCACTTGGTCTTGTTGAAGCTCCTGAGGTTCCCCTGGGCCCACCTCTCCAGCTTCTCCAGGTCCTTCTGGATGACATCCTGCCCCTCCAACTTATCCCCAGCACCCCATAGCTTGGTGTCATCTGCACACTTGCTGCTGGTGCACTCAATGCTGCTGGCCAGAGCCTTTATACAAATATTAAACAGTGCAGGCCCCAGTACAGAGATGGTTGCATAGGCAACACAAGTGAACATTTATTTGCTTTGCTGATAGCATTCTCAGAGAGATGATCACCAGCCACTGAAACACATTCTCTTCTTTCATCCTTCTCAGCCATCCTGATAAGCTCTTGAAGTATTGAGTCTGTGCTGTTCTTTGCTAGTAGAAGAGCCTTTTTTTCTACCACCACCCTTGTGAGAATCCTGCTGCCAGGTCCCTGGCCTTCCCTGTCAGGTCAGATAAACCTCCAGCTAGCTGGGACACTCAGTTAGCAATTGTGTATCTTACTTTTCTCTCTGCATTTGAGTTTCATCCTGTTCTACCTCAGAAGCAATCTGCCTTGGTAGTGTCACATTTGTGTGTTGTCTCTTGCTCAAAAGATCTTTTCTAGTTATGTTTTGGGGCTGCAGAGAGGCTCCAAGGCACATCAGAGTCTTTCAGCTTGTCGTATGTGTGCAATGTCAGAGTCATCAGGACTAATCCAAGGTTTGGGAGGGAAATGCTGTGTTCAACTTCAACCCCAGATCTGTTTTCTGTCTCTCTTAATTTTCATAAGATCACTGGGAGAGAGATACCTTTCAAAAAGGGGTGAATGCACAGAGTATTCTTGTCAATCTTTCTTTGGAAGTAGAAATGTTTGTACTAATGAAGCTTTTCTGACTTCTTAGCAATTTTGTACAAGTAATGATTTGTCTCACAAATGTGAGAAGGGAACCCAGAGCTTGATTTTGATGGTGAGAGCAATGAACAGCTTAAACAATGACTTGACACTTGTCTGCATAAGGCAGACACTTTGCACAACCAATAAACTACATCATGATGCCTCAGCAGCTGGAAGAGGAACCCAAATCACAGAATCCCAGACTGTTAGGGGTTGGAAGGGACCTCTGGATATCATCTACTCCAAACCCCCTGTCAGAGCAGGAGAACAAATGCAGCTTTCATCCTTGTGCAAGCAAAACATTTTCAAATCAACTGGGCTGGGTACTAAACTACGTTTAAATTTTTACTCTCTGGTGTAATAAGACTCATTTTCTGATGAGTACAGAAGCCACAGCCCGTGTTAGGGTAAGAAAGTTGTGAGGTGTCTGCCAGGCACAACCCAGCAGCACTTTGGTAGCTGCTGCACTCCCAGTGTAGGTCACAAGATGGGGTGTGAATACCCTGGAGGACTGCATCCAGCAGGCAAGTAGGGCCTTGGCATTTTATTTCACTTAGGCACTGTAATAATTCTTGCTAGCACAGGGACAGAATGTACTGCAAGTAGTAGTTATGAAATGATATTTTTCAGGAGGCATCTTCAAAACGGTTCTAAGAGATCTCTGTAAATTCCAGTGCACATGGTTAGTAGCTTATGTAATATCACAGAGTAAGTATCACAGAATTGTTATGGTTAGAAAAGACCTCTAAGCTCATCAAGCCCAGCCATCCCTAGCACTCCCATACCACTAACCCATGGCCCTAAGGAGAGCAGCTAAATGTTTCTGAAACCCCTCCAGGGATGGTGACTCCAGCACCTCCCTGGGCAGCCTGGGACAACACTTAACAACCCTTGCAGGGAACAAATTCGTCCTGGCATCTAATCTCAACCTCCCCTGCTGCAACTTGAGGCCATTTCCTCTTGTCCTCTCCCTGCTAACCCTGCAGAAGAGACCTACCCCCAGCTCACTGCAAGCTCCTGTCAGGGAGTTGCAGGGAGGGAGCTAAGGTCTCCCCTGAGCCTCCTCTTCTCCAGCCTAAGCAAGCCCAGTGCCCTCAGCTGCTCCTCAGCACACTTGTGCTCCAGA
>VWZO01003860.1:844857-869400 GCA_013396975.1 Bucco capensis | reverse complement strand
CCAAGCTGCTAAAGGGCTTAGAACATAAGCCTGAGGAGGAAAGACTGAGGGATCTGAGCCTGTTTAGGCTGGAAAAGAGGAGACTGAGGGGAGACCTCATGGCTCTCTCTATCTACCTGCAGGGAGGTTGTAGAGAGGCAGGGACTGGTCTGTTCTCCCTAGTGGAGAGTGATAGGACAAGGGGAAATGGATGGAAATTGCCCCAGGGGAGGTTCAGGCTAGGCATTAGGAGGAATTTCTTTGCTGCAAGGGTTGTGAGCCATTGGAACAGGCTGCCCAGGGAGGTGCTTGAGTCACCATCCCTGGAGGTGTTTAAGAGACAGGTAGATGTTGCATTGGGAGGCATCATTTAGCAGGTTGCTAGGGCTAGGACAAAGGCTGCACTGATGATCTCCAAAGTCTCTTCCAGCTGTAACTGTTTTATGATTCTATGACTGTTTCCATACTTGGCCTTTTCTCTGTAATCACTCAGCTCTCCTAGCATCCACTGATGACCCCAACAAATGACTAATGGGAACATCCTGGTACTAATGCCACCAAAATCCTCCTTCAGAGAAGCTGGGAGCTCTGTGGAGTTCTTCATAAGCTTGAGAACAACAGTGCACTGGCCTGACACTGAACACTTTCTATTTTTCTAGGACTAGGTAGGTCTGTGACTATCACACCTCACATGCAGTGTGGACATAACCAAGCTAATGTGGGATCAACCCAGCAGAGAGCTCTTAGGCTCTGCCAGAATGCTGGAGCAGCACTGCTGTATGACCTCTGCTAGCAGAGCTGAGTCCTGGGGGTGGGCTATGGACAGAGCTGGGATTGTTCAGCCTGGAGAAGAGAAGACTTTGGGGGGACCTACTAGTGACCTTCCAGGACCTAAAGGGAACTTCCAAGCAGGCTGCAGAGGGCCTGTTTGCAAAGGCCTGCAGGGAAAGGACAAGGGGCAATGGTTTTAAATTGGAGAGGAGTAGATTTAGACTGGATATTAGAAAGAAGTTCCTCCCCAGGAGGGTGGTGGAACACTGGCCCAGGTTGCCCAGGGAGGTGGTTGAGTTGCCATCCCTGGAGGCATTGCAGGTGAGGCTTGCCAGGGCTCTGGGCAAGCTGCTCTGGTTGGGGATGTCCCTGGCCACTGCAGGGGGGTTGGACTAGATGAGCTCCAGAGGTCCCTTCCAACCCAAACCATTCTAGGATTCTAGGATTCTGTGATTTCTCCTGTCAGCAATAACCACTGTGCAATAGCTCCCTTGGCTTTGACATCCTTACAGTTTGATGTGACAGCAGCAGCTCTAGTCCCCAGCTGAGATTAGAAGTCTATTAAGTGCTTGAAATTGTGTGAATGCATAGCATGAGGACATGCACTCCTGAGCAGCTCTGCATTGCTGTTAACCCTCTCCTACCCAGCTATCTGTCCATCTACAGGGACCCACTCTACAGACAGAGCTCTCTCTAGCTGGGTATCTGCTAGACACTTGGGCTACTCTAATCTTTGGCTTGTGTTTGCCTCCTAGGATTTTAAAGAGCATTTGAAAGTGAGAGGAGAAGTGCTTAACCTCAGAGAGCTACTCCTAGCTGAAGGTATAGATTAAATCTAGGAATTACAAGTCAAATTCATTATTAGTTCAAGTGGGAAATAATTCCACTGAAGACAGTGGAAATTACTAACTCCAGGAAGCAGTTAGTTATCTAACATTTCCTCTCTAAGGAAATCAAGAAATAAACTTTGTTTCTCCTGTGACATCTGTTGCTTTCTTTCCCCCACAGTGTAATTCTAGTGATTTCTGCAGGGTTATTTCTGGAACTGAAAAACTGGAAATGCACAAATGCTCTATTCATGGTGAAGTGGCTTGTATAAGCTCAGATTGGAGTCAAGTGAACACACAGAGGAGGGGGGGAAAAAAAAGAATTATGTGTCAGATAAATAGTCCTGAAGAGGAAATGTCAATGAAGAGGTTTATGAAAGTAGGAGCACAAGACTTAGCAACCCATTGAATTGGAGGAGACACTTCAGCTTCTAGCTGAGTAGTGAATCAACCAGAGCCAGGAACTGCAGTGGCTAGGTAAGTTAGTTATTGCTTACTAAAGGCTAAATACCCACCTCAAGGAAAATAAATTAAGACTAGAAACCCTTCCTGAAACTGTTCAGCAGCTCAAGTGGAGGTGAAATTGTTACAAGAGAATGGCAACCAGGCTGTGCTTACAAGTCTGAGCAGATATCTCTTCTAATCTTAAAGATTACTACAAGTATTTCACTGTGCACTGGCAGGGAACTAATTGATCCAGATCTGATTTAGAGGTCTCTAATCCACACTTAGGGATAATGTATTTGCATGTCAATGAGATTCCCAGTTCTGGCTCTTAATAGCTAAAAATACCTTATTTTTTAAGTTTTTGGCAGGCCTTAGGGGAACAGAGTCTCTGGAGCTGCATTAACAGCTTGGGGAATTGAAGCTCACAGCCTCAGTGAAGTTGATTCAGGTTTTATATTAGCCAAGCAAAGTGGGGCTGGAGACCTGTAGCTACAGCCACAGTGAGTCTAAATAATGCCTTTACATTCCTGAAATGTTGATGTGTCCTTTCTCATGGCAGGGACATCCCATGCCATGATGGCCATGGGCTCTTCCTAACTCAGATCTCCCCCATCTCCAGTGTGGATCATCCTTGGCACCAGGATATCAAGCCAAAGAAGGAAGAAGCTCCACTATCACCAGCCACCCTGCCTGTTCCTGAGTGGATTGCCCTGTCCAAGAGCCAAAACTCATGACCATAAGAGGCTTCAGATGCTGTAATTTTCAGGATTAATGCAGAAGATGTGGCAGCTATAGAGCAGAGAGTTTTAACACAGCTCATTCCCTGTGGCTTGCTGGAGCTGAAGGAAGGGTCAGTGGCTCCCCTCAACCTCCCCAGCAGTAAGGGAGAGAAGACAGAAGAAACTAACCAGGGAAGAGGGATGTAAAGCACCTGAGAGGTAAAAAGATGTAGTTTACACAAGGTAATGTAAATATTCATGTGATTTATTTGAGTAGCAGTCTTTTAATTGATGCCTGTATTGAACTGAGGGTTAGTTAGGAGCTGAGGCCATCAATACAGGAGCAGGGAGCCAAACCAGCTGAAGTAAAAACCAAACAAAAAGTGTATCTAGTTCTGTATAAAATCCTTTAACTGCCTCTTGAATCTTAGAGTGAACTTCACCATATAAATATACATACACATATGAGTATTTTAATGCTGGAGCAATGGTCATCCTTCCAGTGAAGGATGGAGTGAGCCTGACTTGTGATAAGCTGTTGAGCAGTTCAATTGCTGTTGGACAGGGTGAAAGCCAGTGCTGTGCAGAGTGCCAAGGCAAGCTTTGGAGATGTCCTGTGAAGATCTGAGACAAAGACTTCCTAAGCATGATGCTGGGGAGCCAAAGGAAGTCCTTGTAGGAAAGAGATTCTTCTGAAGTGCATCCAGAGCATATCTCCATTGCCTAACCACCAGGGACCTTGTGGCTGGCTTTGACTCTTTGGTTTTTACTCCCTATAATTTCTTATTACATTTATTCCTTCAGAAGGAAAATAACTCAAATGTCCTTAATCTTTTTAGCATGGAATTTTAGATTTTAATGGGCTTGTTTTAATTTGCCCATCTTCTTGTTAATAATGAAATCTGTTTAACGAGAGCTAAACCAAAAAGCCTGTAATGGTAATTCAAAACATAAAACTCTAGTGCTTTTCTGTAAGAATTCCCTCTTAATATTCTTAAGGCTTTTTTAATGGATATTTTAAGTAGGCACTGGCATTAGCAGAAACATCACACAAATTAAAATTAGGCTCTTGGTGACTATTTTTAAATGAATATTCACAGACTCTTCAGCATGAAATTAAATCTAGTTACATTTGATGCTGCTGGTGTGCTTTAAGGAAGTCTGTTTTACTGAGAAAAAGATAGTGTTGCCTGTGAACTTACAGCTGATAGTTTAATTTATTACAACTCCTTGAATGTAACAATCAGATTTTATATAACACAGTCTAGGAGCCTGTGTCAGGCTTTAAATCTGTGGGGATGGAGCCTGAGCCATGAGTTAAATGATGGAATTATTAGGAACAGAGGCTTCCAGCTCTGGCCAGGACTCCTGTTTCACTTGGGTAGATTGTAAACCTGCCATGCTACCTCCACTCATCATGATGCTCCAAAATGGGAAATCTGCCTTTCAGGATTTGGGCTTATCCTGCATTGGGTCCTCTTTAAAACCTAACACTATTTTTTCTTCTTTAAACCAGGACTTTGCCTTGAGATGATCTGCTTCCCAGGTACTTTTGGGCCTTGCATAGCTGCAGGACTTCTTGGAGCTCTCTCTTTGCCCTTGTCACTGGTTGTGCTTTCTCCTGCTGGTAAGGACTGGAGGAAACTCCTCTCCAGCTCCATGCCTCTTGTTAAACACATGCTGGAGTTAGCTGCTCTGATGCCCAGGGGATGTATGAAATATCAGTGAGTGGGCAATTGTGTCCTTTCTTCACAAATCTGTGCTGCTCTTTGCTGAGTTTTCTTGGCTTTAGCAAAGCTTTCCATACTATCTCCCATGGTATTCTCATAGCCAAACTTGAGAAGTGTGGATTGGGAGACTGTGCTGTGAGATGGATTGGGAACTGGCTGAAGGACAGAGCCCAGAGAGCTGTGGTTGGTGGAGCAGAATCTAACTGGAGACCTGTGACTAGTGGTGTGCCCCAGGGGTCAGTGCTGGTTCAACATATTCATCAATGATCTAGATGAAGGGGTAGAGTGTTCCCTCAGCAAGTTTGCAGATGATCCCAAGCTTGGAGCAGTGGCTGGCACACCAGGAGCTGTGCTGCCATCCAGAGTGACCTGGACAGGCTAGAGACATGGGCAGGGAGAGACTTAATGACATTTAACAANCAGGCTGCCCAGGAGGCTGTGGAGTCTCCTTGTCTGGAGCCATTGCAGAGCTGCCTGGACACATTGCTGTGTGAGCTGGTCTAGGTGATGCTGCTCTGGCAGGGGGGTTGCACTAGATGATCTTTCTAGGGCCCTTCCAACCTCTAACATTCTGTGATTCTGTGAGTGATATTCTCCTTTCCTTCTTCTGAGCATACAGAACTGAGCTCAGCATTAGGCAAAATCCAGATTACTATTCCCAAGCAGGGGAGCAGCAAAATGTGTGCTTAAAATCAAATGTGCAAATCCACTGAAAGCCCATGGGATTGAAGCACAGGGTAAATCCTGAAGGGATAGCCTCAGGAACTCCCTGAAATAATGGGGAAACCTCTCTATCTGCACTAGGAAGATGCTTCTATGACCACCTGCCTGTTGTTATCATCATGAGATAGATTCAAAATAAGCCCTAGTTTTTTTGTTCTATTTTGACAGTAATGCCTTGTACCTGCTTCCAGAGTCCAGGAAGCAGACAGCATTTTCCATGGTATATCTTGGAGCCATTAAAAGCTAAAAGCAGACTCATCTTCCTGTTGATGTACACTGCAAAGGCCTGTCACTCCTCTGATATAGTACAGCATGGGAATGGCCTCCCTTCAAAATACTTCACTGTGGCAGTGGTGTTCTAAGTTACAAGATGCCAAGCTGGCAAGCACTGGAACCATTAGGAGATGGAGAGAAGACAGGGTCAAAGCCCATATTCAGTTTTCACAAGGGCAGCTGGACTGTGTGAATTGTTAAAAATTGATATAAGGTCATTGTTATTTAATGGGCAGCAATGAAATGATGCTGGATGAAAGCACTTCAGTGGTTTGCAAGTTGCAGAGGTTGCCATCAGATCCAGAGTGGCTGAGGATGCCACAGGTTGCTCACCATCACCTGCAGCTCAAGGCTGTCCCAGGAGCTCCAAGGCAGAGCAGGATGTGTCGTCGTTGTCGTCGTGGCTAGGCTTGGCGAACGAAGCTCCAGGGAGGGCTCCATCCATGCTCCTCCTCAGCGCCTTTTCCAAGCGCTGATAAAAAGAGGATAGCAGATAGCACCCTCGAGCCTGCACTAGGGATTTTTTTTAGGTGAGACACAGCATGCACAGAGCTGGACCCACCCTTTAGTCCTAAGGTTCATCTGCCAGGGCCTAGCAAGCTTGGACACTGGCAGCGAGGTCCTTAGGACATAGGTTTTATTAGAGTGTCCTTCTCTTAGCTGGAAGGCCTCACAGGGCTAAATGAGCTCCATCTGCCTGGGTTTGGAATCAGAGTTGTCCTTCTCCTAGGATGACTGCCAGAAGGCTAATGAGCTCATCCTACCCATGCAAGGATTCTAGGAACATGGGTATCACTCCCCACCCTTTCCCGTGGGCAATGAGTTTAATGCTCCCTGTGCTGTGGGCACAGTTATGGCACCAGGGGCACAGGAGACCACAAGGGATTTTCAGACTGTGCCTAGAAGGCAATTGAGTCCCTGTGCAAATCCTATTGCCTGCTAGTCCTCCTGTTCAACTCAGGAGCCTGCCTCCTGCACCTCTCCCCTGCCTGTGCCTGGGGAATGTGCTGCACATTCCCTTATTATTAGAAACCAAATGGTGTGTTAGCTGTGTCAGGCCTCAGCTGCATGCCCTGGCTCTCTGCAGTGCTGTGAGCACTCTGAATGGTGCCAGCAACACTTGCCTGGAACAGCAACAGTATTCAGGGATTCAATATTTGCAGGATCACTGTCTGAATGGGGAATCTTTGCCAGAAGTCTCTGGGCTCCATGAGGAACTGTGGAACAAACATGAAAGTGCAGGGCCAGCTCTTCAATGAGCACGAGCTGGCATGCTTCTGTGAATCCTAAACTAGGGATCTGCTCTTCCTTGGGGTCTGTATTAGATATGCAAGAAAAACAAGCAGTGCCAGCAACTGTATGTGCAGTTCTGTGATGAATTGCTGCATCTTTCCATTTATTGTTTTGATTTGGCTGTTTGCTGCTGCTGGGAAATTATGCAAATTCTTCTTGTGCAGGAAGAGAATACTGATAATGAAGAAATGTGTGGCTTGGATTGAAGATAATCTCGTAAAGCCACACTAGTGTTCTCACACAGCAGCACATTAATAGCTGTGGCAGCTGCTATCTGACAGCCAGGACCAGGTTCTGAGGCCTCCAGAAGGTCACTTTGCACATTTCTCATTGAACACTTCAGGTGGGAATGAGGTACTTGTATGACAAGAAGCAGCTGGCAGAAAAAGAGTGCAGGACTCCAAGGCAGAAGGGCCTGGCTACCTCTGAAGCCAAGTTCTGCAGGTATAGTTAAACAGCCTTGTCTGTTTAGGCAAAAAGGCTGAGGAGACTAAATGTCTTTGCTGGTGTGTCAGCTCAGAGCAGAGATGTCACTTTGTTGTCTTTAGGAGGACAGGCACTCTCTGGCAGGAATGGCAAACAAACCTTTTTTTGTTGCAGATAACTTCCTTAAAGGTCTAAAAAGATCACAGCCTTTAGAGATTAGAATATTTCTAGCTAAACCTTGGACCTACTGAGATAAGCAAATGTCTTTGCTGAAAGGTCTGTGCTAGACAATAGAGATGTCTGTGTCCCAGGGGTGAGAGACAGAGAACTCAGCAGTATTTTGGGTTGCCTCATTAAGTGATGCACAGGTCTGCTCCAGAGAGGCATGTCTCATCCCAGATGGACAGTGTCACTAAGAGAAAAGATAGTCTATTGGGAAGCTTCTTGGGTGGCTGTATGGGTTTGACATGAACTGGCAGGTATCTTAATAACCATGAACAGGTTGAGGACCTGAATCTGCTTGTTTTCATGAAAAAAAACCTCATGTACCAGCATAGCTTATTGACCTTAGAGGGCATCTGGCTTAAAATCTTCAAAGAGAGACATTAGCCAAGGCACTAAGAAGCTNGAGCTTCATTCACAAAGCCTAGCTATACATACAAGAAGCTGTACTAATACAGCATGCTGGACACTCTCCTTCAAGGAGGTTCATACTCTCCTCAGAACCCTAACTGAAATCCTGAACTGCACAATGAACTGTGTGCAATGGACACAGACACTTCAGAGAGCTTCTCAGTTTGAGTTCTTGCTGCAGTATCCTACATGGGTGCCAAGTGCCAAGTTGCTCAGCACTTCCTACACTGGAAATTATGACAGGATGCCAGGTTGGTCAGTGAAATTCCTCCTCCATGCACTGTGCTGCCCAAAGAGCCCAAGCATGCTGGTCTGCAGGGCTGCTGAAAATCCAGCTGTTAATGACAGCTGAAAATCTAGCCCTAGTTATGGAAGTGGAGTAGGTCAGAGCTTAGCCCTGGATATAATTAGCACAAGGCTAGGTTATTTTCAACTGCAGCAGACCATCTTATTTGCATAGTCTCCCTACAATCCACAAGAATCTCAAGCAAGGAGTCACATTTGCAGAATGGACTATTAACCCGCACAGGAATCTTCACCTTGGCTTTCTGCTGTATGTACTTTTCACTCTCTACAGCACTGGCCCTGCACAGTTTCTTGTGGGCACAATTATCAGCCTGGTTTCCAGAAGGGACACATGCTGCAGGATTTATTTTACTCCATTGAAGCAACTCTGACCAGTTGTCATAAATGGAGTTGCTGCAATTGCCCATTCCCTAAAGCTCTCCAACAAATGAGATCAGAAGCCCAATGAATGTGTGTCTTGCAAAGCTTTTCAGCTCAATTGCTCATATCCATGTGCAACTGGTAGCACCACAATCAGTTCAAATAGGATCTTGGCAGGTGGGAGAGATGGCAAATTGAAGTCTATTTCACATCAGTATCCAACATGTTACTGGAAAGATTAAAAGGAAAATTTCCAAGGGACAAAGGATGAACAATTAATGAGCCCTGGAGTGACTCTGGAACAGGTAGCAAAGAAAAAAACAACTGTAAAAGGAGAAGCCCTCAGAAGTGAGCAGTTTGGTGCCAAGTTTCAGGAGGAGATTAGTGGAGAGTTTCACTAGATCCATTAGTGTTTGCAAAGTACTTGTGGAGTGGATCAATGAGCAGCACAGAAGCTCCCAGGAGGAAGTGAATTAAAAGCTTTTTCTTCCTCTTATTTTTTTTTTCTTTTAGTGAGAAGAAAATAAAGCAGAGCTCCCAGACTTATAACTGAGGAGACTAAACCAAGGCCAGTGGGTGCTGCCTATCCTTACCTGAGTTAGGGTAAGGTCAATACACGGCCATATGGCCAGAGACTGCCAAATCCATGGGGTTTAACTAACCTTAAGTCAATCTATTCTGGACATTGGGGTTTTGATCTTTAGATTCTGAACGTTTTTGGGGAGAGGGAGGTGGTTTTTGCTATGTGGGCAATAAACTCTGTGACCTGGTTTGAGTGGAAGCAATAAGAAGGCACTAAAATGCTGAGAGCCACCTTAAAAGCAGAGTGCCAGATCTTCAAATGCTTACGGCAGCAGAGCACCACTGAGGCTTCCTGAGTGCTATTGATTTACACCAGTTGAACATCTGGCCCATATGCTTTGTATTATTAAATACTTCTGGATTATTACGTGAACAATTAAGATTCATGGAAATGAAAAAGCAGGCTATGAATTGTGCCTTTACTGCACTTCAGGAGGAGGAGGAGGAATTGCTTAGGGAATGCACTGTCTTGCAGTTTAGCTGTGCCTTTCTCTAGAAACCACAAAGGAAATGGGGACCTCAGGTGATTTTCCAGCCCATCTTCTTCCTTCAGGGAACTGGTCAGCTTCAGCACTGTTGTATTTGGTCAGTATGTTCTTAAAAGTCTGGAAGTTAAACCCCAACACTGAGTACTGGTGCTGAGATACTGCAGGAGTCCTTGCCCCTTTCCAACCTACTTCACTCCCTGGCTGCTCTCAAGCTCTCCAGCTTCTTGTCCTCTCCACCACTGCCATAAAGTGCAGTCCCTTTCCCTGCCTAGCAGCACTGCTTTGTGCACAAAGCTTGTTATTTTGTTGGTCTCTTATATCTAACACTCAGTCTGGTCAGTCAGGTTGGAATTCAATGCTGACAAAGTCCAGACAAGCTCAAGTAAATGTTAACACTGCAAATTCTCTATTATTTTTTTGTCCTTAAGCCTGACTCCCTTTCATGGTTTGCTGCTGAAGTAGAGAAGTATATCCAGCCATAAGAGAAAAAGAGATCTTTCAGCATCAGGAGATTAAAGGAAGAGAGTGAGATAACATTTTGCAAACCTAAAAGGATTTGAAAATCCCTCTCCTGCTATTCCTGAAAAAAAGTCAATGGCAGGGCAAGATTATCTTCATTAATAGTGTGAGAATGAGTGTTGGCTGCAAGGTTCTGTTTAACCTGAAAAGCAGCATTCAGCAGTTGGGTTTCCACATCTAAAATACTATCTGGAGAATCAGGAATTCTTTGCCACACATGAACTCATGCTGTGGTTGTGTGTTAATGGAGCTCAGCAGCATAACCTTGCTCAGAGAGGATAACCTCTTCCCATCCTCACAGTCCCTGGGGACTGGCACGTTGCTGATTAGCAGATGCTTGGTGACTTGAAGTTCCCAAAGTTAAAGCTTTGCAGGTACTGCACAAGTCACTTGGTTTTATTGAGGGCTTGGGAGAGACATGTTTTTTAGGCTTTTATCCCACTTTTCAGATGTGGCATGATGTAAGTGACTGCTCTGTAAGTGAAGGCAACTGTTGTTGGGAGAGAGAGAGAGAGCAGAAGCAGTGTTGTAGGAATTGCTCTGCAGGGCCTGCCCTGGGGTATCCTGCCTCTGATGGGGCCATGGACACCTTCTTCAGGAGGTGTTTGAGGGGCTCACCTGAGCAACATGATAGCACCCTTGAGCCTGTGCAGTGGATTTTTTTAGGTGAGACACAGCATGCACAGAGCTGGACCCACCCTTTAGTCCTAAGGTTCATCTGCCAGGGCCTAGCAAGCTTGGACACTGGCAGCCAAGTCCTTAGGATGGAGGTTTAAGCTCTTAGCTGGAAGGCCTTCCAGGGCTAAACAAGCTCCATCTGCCCAGGTTTGGAATCAGAGTTGTCCTTCTCCTAGGATGACTGCCAGAAGGCTAGCCTTTAGCCAGCAACGTGAAGCATGAGCAGGCAAGCCCTTTCCAAACCACCTTGCATATCTGGAGGAGAGACTTGTTATTTGGGGTTTTGTTTTTGCCTGCTCCATCCAGGCTTCATTTTCTGCAAAGACCTATGGAGAAGCTGCTACAAAACTCTGCCTCCTGTGTAGCCTCATGTGAGGTGAGGCAAGAAGGACATTGCCTTGGATTAAGGCCCTGGGAGAGGTCTCTCTCTGTTTGAGAAACAGTCTAGCCAAGCAGCTTCAGCATGTTGCTAAGCTGACTGCAGCCAAGCCTGCATTGCCCACCCACCAGCCACCATTCTCCTGTTCCCTGACCAGCACTAAGCCTTGTCAGGCCATGCACTTGCTGTGCAAACCTCAGTTGCTTTGTCCTCACTGAGATTTCAAGTGGTGTTGGCTCAAGTGGAAAACAAACCTTTCTGTGCTAAAGACAAGGCTGCAGGTAAATCAATTAACCAAAGTCATGTGGCTCAGTGGCAGAATTAGGAAAAGGACCTAGAAACTGCCAGGGACACCCCTCACAAAGATTGAGACCTTCACTTGAGGCCATGCAAGTCTTTCCCAATGACTTGTTGTGCCTTTGGATTAGGCAGGTTTTTCTGGAGGACTTCCATCTATCTGTGTTGAAGTCAGGCAGCTGTTAGCTGTTCTCCTCCCCAAAACATCCAACACTTGGTTGCTCACTGCTACAGGAGCTCCATGGAGAGCTGGGGCTGTGAGCAGGGAAAAGGGCTAATTCACAAAATGTACACTCCAAGAATTTACTGTTTCCAGGGCACCACTTCTCCACCTGCCAAACTGTGCTAACGTTAGCTGTGCACGGCAAGAGGAGGTTTAAAATCAGTGCTGGAAAAAACCCAAACGCTGTCCCTGAACAAAAATGTTGCCAGTTCCCAAAAGACTTGTCTGACAGACTGAGAGCCCTGTAGCTGTCAGTTCTGCATGCCCTTTGGAGGTCTGCTTATTAGTTTTGAATACTTTACCTCTCTAGTGGTTCTTCTGGCAAAAGGTTGCCTGTACAAGCAAAAAATAAGGGTCATATCATGGCTGCCTTTAGTTCTTGAGAAATATAAGGTAACTATGACTTCTGTTGTTATTATAATGATAATAATCTGCATTTTATTTACATTTTGTAGGAATTGGTGAGGTATGTCTTCAAAGAACATTCTGTCAGCAGTCTCCCTGCATCCCCCAGCAAGGTGAACAGATGCAGGCTGGTGCCTTTTGCAAAGCCCTGTAATGAAGCCAGAAAGGTAAAAGCACTCAAAACTAACTAGAGGCAGAGCAAGGGCTGCAGCACAGCTCTTCCTTCTCTTCCCTTCCTCCTTCTTCTCTTGCCTTCCTCCTCTTCCCTTCCTCCTCTCTGCCCTTCCCAGCTACACCACTCATGCTCAAATCAGTGACATTTCATGTGCAAAGGGCAAATAAATAGAGGGAAATTATTTGGAGATGGAAGTTCAAGGAGGTGTGGAGAAGGAAGGATTTGGTGAGTGGAGGTTTTGTGAGGAGAATCACTGGCTGGGGTTGCCTGACAGAGTTTTCCTTCATTACTGACGCTTCACAGGCTTGAGTTTCATATTTATTTGTGACTCTTCTTTTTTAAACCATGGGCTCTTTTCGACAGCAGAGCCGTGCTGTGGAAAGCACTATTGATTAGAGTTTCTAATTTCATGCCATTACAGCATGGCCATTGGGGAATGAAATGTATTTGAGTTTTTCCAGCAGGGCTGTGCCAGCAGTGCTTGGGCCTCAGCCATGGCCCAGGCTGTCAGCACCAGGAGCTTTTCAGCTAAAAGATCTTTGCTCTTTGAGCCAAAAGGCGAATTTGCCCAGCCTCTGAGCCTCAGCTCACTGTATTGTTCCTGGAATTAGGACAGATCACTGGCAAAGTGTATTTGGAGGCCAGAGGTTTCCAGAAGGATGGCTGACTTGGGGACTTAGCATTTTTCACTCAGGCCTGCAAAAGGCCTTTTTGTTAATTATTGCCCCTACCCCTTCCAGAGGAATGGTTGCACCTGCTGCCTTTCCACCATCTCTGCACTAGTGCTCAAAAAAGCAGAAGAAATCACTTAAAATCTTAGGAAAACCCCAGCGAGTGTCTGCTGTGATCATGCAATGTACATAAGAAAGAACTGATTGTAAACCTGAGATAGACCTGGGCCACACTTAGTACTAGATTTTCCTCTCACATGGTGGATTTGGGCCCTTCTGGAGTTTCCCAAGGAAAATGTTAGTGGTGAGATGGAGCAGTTGGTGCATTAAGTAACATTTCCCCTTGTTGGTGCTTCCTGGGACATCTTCCCCTACCCCTCTTCCTCCAGATATTCCCCAAGCCCTTTGGGTTTTTTTGGTCTATCCCGAAACAATCTGTTGGAGGATCCCTTTAGTCTCTTGCAAAAAAATCATCATCTTTTTGAGGTATTTTTTCCCCATGTGTAGCAAAAATGTGTAGTAAAAATTGGTTTAGATGTTGTGGTGTATTGGGTCATAGGCTGGACTTGATGATCCTGGGGGTCTTTTCCAGCCTTGGTGATTCTGTGTGATTCTGTGTGTGAAAGGCTTGTGCTATCCTGAGGAAAAGCCACCAGGAAGCAAAATCAGCCTAAGGCTGCAGCTGAACTTGACTCTAATGAGTTTCCATCATGCTGTAACTAACATGGTTTGTCTTACACTCTGGTTTTGCCTCTGAACAGTAGATATGCACTAGCTGTCCTCAACTAATGAAGCTTTCCAGCAGTGAAGCCAAGCTCTAATGGAGCAGCTACAGAGGGATGTGTGAACCCCTTACAAGTAGCCAGATGAGAGAAGAGTCTGTGCTTGAAATCTGACAAAGGGGAACCAGCCGAGAAGGTTCTCCAACTTGTGCTTTCTTCCAGGAGCTACTGACACCCACCAGCAGGTGATGAATTGGTGTAGCACAGCTGGAGCTGCCAAGAGCTGTGCAGGTGAATCTCAGAGCTGTTCCAACCCATACTGGAGGTAGGGTAGCCAGTTTGGGGCTTCTCTTGCAAAAAGTCATCAATCTACTGGGGTGAAGCTGAGAAAAATTGGGGTTTTGAGGAGGCAAAGGGGACATCTCATTGCTATCTATGACTCCTAATAGGAGGATGTGCAGAAGGCAGAGCCAAACTGTCCTTGGAGATGCACAGTGACAGGACAAGAGGATAGGAAATTCAGAATAGGTATGGTTTAAAATATATGCACCTTGAGGATGGTCAGATGCCAGATGAGGGGCTCAGAGAGGCTGTAGGTTCTCCAGTCGTGGAGATGTTCAACACTCAACTGCACAAGGCAACCTGGTAAGTTGACCCTGTTTGCTCTGGAGGTCATGGTTTTAAACTGTAGCTTGTGTGATTTGTGTGTGACAGCACAGGTGACACTGCTGATCTCAGTCTGTAGTGATGCATTAGGTTGAAGCTGTCCAAGCAGAAGCCCAGTCCATCCCTAGCTACATCTGCAGAATCAGTCCAACTACTTCCAAATGACAGTGGTCTCATTTTACATAGCAGGATGCACCTTGCTGGCACTGTCCTTCCTCTCGTTAGCAACTACAAGTGCAAGCCTACAAAACAGGAATTGGGACTAGAACACTCTACCAAAAAGCCATTCCCAATGCCAGCAGGAAAGAAGAAACCTCTACCACCACTCTGAGAGCCACCCACTTCCCAACAGCAGCTCCACCAGGAGAACAGGTCAGTGATGTCTCTTGTTGTCACAGTATCACAGTATCCCANCCTTCTGGAGCTGAGGGGCCCAGAATTGTCACTGTTGGATGTGGGTGAGCTGTTCAGTCTCCATCCCTGCAGCCCCTGGCAATGGGTGTTGGGTGAGTCACTTCAGTGCCATGCTAGTCTTACCCTTTTATTTCTGGAAGATGCCTCAGCTGACAGCTGTACTTTAGAATTCAAAAAGCCATGTGCCTTCCTGGAGTGAGGAAGAGGCTTCTTGTCCTCAGCTAGAGCACAGCCTGGTCTGCAGCATCTTAGAGTCTCATCATAAAGGGATCATCCTCCCACTGTTCTTACCACATCAGGTCTGCCACACAGAGGATTCTAGCAAGGCTCTATCTGTTTCCTGCACACCTTTGGCTCTACCCATCACCTGCACACATCAGATTGGCACTGCTGGAGAGATAAGAGTGAGAGATGCCATTGGTCCCAGTCCATATCCTGTCACTGCCTGGTGTCAGGCTTCCCTGAGGATTTCCCCACAGCAACCTGCAACACAGCCAAAAAGGCCTGGGAGAGGAGTGCTTGGCCCCTTCCCCAGCACTCAGGTTTCAGTGTAATGCAATCCTAGTGAACTCCACACCTACCTGCTGCCTGCAGAGTCCTCTGGGCTTTTGCTGGCTTGCTGACATTTATATACATTTCTAAATATCACAGAAGTATTGCTGGGAGAAAGAAATATGGAATGAATGACACGGGTTTGTAAGGGAAAAAGGTAGTTGAGAGTTAGATTGTAGTAGCTGTGCCAATCTCCCCCTGGAATGAAGCCTCCTGCAGGCACAGTGCCTTTTCCAGGAGATGAAATGAACTTCTTCAGGTTTAGCCCTAAGTAAACTGTGGCCCAGCTCATAAAACATCCTGAAGTGCAGAACTGTTTACAGACTTTATTTGTCTTCTGCCTCTTGCTTTGCAAGATCAGAGGCAATTTTATTACCTAACTTTGTGCAGTGTCATTCCAGAAACGATCACAAATGCCATCTGAATGTTTACCCTAATGAGGAAATGCATCACAGCCCAAAAGGATGGCAGTGTCTAATAGAAATATACTTCTAGAGCAGCTGAGGGCCAATCTCAAGGAAGGGCTCTTCCTTGCTGCTTTTTACTCTTATTTCTACCTTCCTCTTAGCTAGAGCTGAATGAAGGGACATATCCTGGTGCACCCTGACTCCCTCTCTTTGCAGCAGGATGCTCCCTGCAGCTGGACAAGGCAAAGGGGCAGGACTGAGCCTTCCCTTCGTGGTAAGAGGCATCAGTTTTGGGGAGCAGTTCCTTACAGTGAATTAGAACCATGGCTGCATGGTGGAGGGGAGAGCAGCAGGAATGTGCAGCCAGCCAGCTTGGATTGCATGTAAAATGGAGCTTGGTCAGCTTCCAGGATTGGAATTTAACCTTTTTTTTTTTCCCCAAGGAGGATGCAAGCAATTTGTCTTTAAGATGCTATAAAGGCCTCTTCAAGAATATCATATACTCTGCTAATGCTACAGAGAACCTCTTAAAAACTTAATTGCCTGTGTCACTAAATGAGAAGAATATAGTCCCTTGAAAGATCCTGTGTTTTGAAAACACACAGCCACTTCTAAATACTTTCAAATGGTACATGCTTCTTTACTCCTGCTGACAATAAGAGTAATTGCTGAGCACAGGACAAAGGCAATTGTCTGGAATGTTTCAGCACTAGTTGCTTGTTCTGCATTGTTTTCACAATGCAGAAAGACAGTGGCATTCTTGGTCTGTGACCAAACAAAAGGAGAAGTTTTCTTCTCCTGCCAAGATGCAGGCGAGTCAGAGAGATCTCAATTACACAGTGACTCTTTCTGTTTGAGAACATCCCAGCTCCCCTCCCAGTTCTTTGCCCCTTTCCCTATTAGCTAGTCACAATCCTCTGATGTTTTAGGGCTCACTAACAGGCAGATGAACAAACCCAACTCATCACAATTAGAGTCCTGGAGACACCAGGGCTGTGTGGTCCTTGCACCATACCCAGGCAGGGTACAGCCCCTGGCTGAAAGGCTTAGGCATGGAGCACTGGGATGAATGATGTAACTGAAACCCCTGAGCAGCTGCAATCCTGCAATCCAGGTCTCATTGCTTCCAGAACATATAGCCTTTCCAAAGGAAGAAAAACATGTAAAAAGCAAAGTCTGCTACCAATGCTTTGGAAGAAGCATCAAGCACAGCTTCCACAGAAGAGAGCTTCTCAAGCTGAGAAGCTACCACTGGAGCCAAAATAGTTTGGGCTGAGATGTCTTCCAGTTTTAGCCCCCTGCACTTGTGATAGACAAAGCCTTGGTTCCTGCTACAAGTCTGCTGTCCAGGAGGATGACAGGGATGCTTCCTCCCATCATTTACTCACTGCACTAACTCACCATCCTCTCTGTTAATTCTGAGGAACAGCAGGCCTCAAGTATTTCAGTTTGGTCACTCACTCATTGCTTTTGATTTTAATTTGGCCACAATGTTTAGCAGAGAGGATTCTTTCATCTCAGCCCAGCTGGACCTCATGTGGGTGTCTGCTCTCCTTGTGTTCATTCCTTAAGGACCTGTTTCTCTCTCTGCATTCTCCTGTGTGGTCTGTGACACAGCATGGTACATGGCAAAGCAATAGCCATTCTACCATGATGTGACACCTGAAACCTCAAAGGAGACACAGGTTTATGCTTCCTTTGCACCTGCCCTGGAAGCAGGAGTAAAACAGGTGTAATCTGTAGCTTTAGCCATAGATATACAAAGGTAAGCATTCATTGCTTTTTTGTGGGCAAGCAAATATGCAAAGCACAGCAGATGTCTCAGGCTTCAAGAGACAAGGGAACAGTTCTCCTCAGTCCTTAGATTAAATGGACTGGGCTCTGCTCCAGAAAACAGCAACGATTAATCCATCACTGAACATGAACTTAAACGAGCTAATATTGGGTGGTTTAGTCCTGATGTATGTGCTAAATGAAGTAATCATTCAGGGCATAAAAGTAATGGCTTGGGGAAAACCTTCTGAAACACAGTGGCTGAGGCAGGAGGGGCTGAAGCTGCACTCTCATTCTCAGTGAAGAGATTCTTCCTAATACCCAATCTGAACCTCCCCTGGGGCAACTTGAAGCCATTTCCTCTTGTGCTATCACTCATTACCTGAAAGAAGAGGCTGAGCCCCACCTAACTACAACCTCCTTTGAGGGAGCTGGAGAGAGTGAGAAGGTCTCCCCTGAGCCTCCTCCTCTCCAGAATGAACAACCCCAGTTCCCTCAGCTGCTCCTCATAACACTTGTGCCTCTCCATTGTGCTTTAGGTGCCAGAGTGAGTCCTCCCTCACGTCACCTGCCATCCCAGATGCTCTGCTCTGTGAGTACCACTCAGCACAATCACACCCTTAAGCAAGAGACATCAATTGCTATTTTATCACTGGGATTTTTTATTTTTTTTACCATGACTTTTGTACCCACCTGGAGTGAACAAACTGTTACAAGTTTCATCCAATTATATTAAGTGCAGTTGGCCATACTGTGCTGAACACAATCCCTTTTCAGTGGGAGAAAGGGGCAGTCCCTTATCAGCTCGAGGCACCATCATTCATTAAGACATCATTTGCCTCTCCCCAGCAGAGCTGAAGCCTATAGGATGTCATAATAAGGTGTGCTATTGAAAGACAGCCTGAACAGGATTAACAAAAGGGTCCCCTCCACATTATACCTTCCTCTTACTACTTTGCTCAGTCCCTGTCTTTTATGATCTCCTGAGGGAATGTTTCAAAGGGGAACGTGGAAGTGAGGCCCACAAATCCAATTAATTGCTGATGTGGTTTGTGCCTAGAATCACCATGCATCACTTAAAAAAAACCCTGCCTGAGTGCAGCAGAATATAGGAAGGAAGATGTTGGGCATATAGGCCTGTAAATAAGTCATCCATCCCTGCCTGTTGTTCATGCCCTGAGCTAGGAAAATCTTTGATAACTAGTTCAGCACCTTTGCTCTCATGGTCCAGGTTCTTCACATAAGACCACTTCTGTCCTACTATACCAGTCCATTCAGGAGCTTACTTTTACTGGCATTACTTGGTTGATGTAGCAGAGGGAAGGTGGGAGACAGAATCCACTTACATCTCAGGGTCACAGCTCCTTGGTCTCAGGCTGCCTACAGATGTTATCCTTCCTGGAGCAAGTGCTAGGCATTCCCTCTTCATCCCCAATCCCAGGATGGGGGTGAAAACCAGGTCAAGTTTGTGGTTAGCTCCTTGGCCTAATCAAGGTGCAACTGGGATTCAACAAAGTGTCTTCAGGGCAGGATTCTTCTTGGGCAATTCATTTGGGGCTGCACCTGCCATTATGTCCACCTACACAGCAGACCTTTCACCTTTCATGACCTTCATCCCTTCAGCACTAGACTGAGTGAGGACAGATGGAAGTTTTTCTAAGTGTAAAGAGAAGATGTATCAGAGTTTAATTTGGCAGTGTTTATACAACTACAGATCTTTTGGGGGGAAGAGAGTACATGCTTCTACCAATGCAGCTCTACATACATGCATATATCCTGACATGGAACTCTAGTCAATAGAGTAGGAGTGTGATACAGACAGAGAGATACTGGTACTGGGGATGCTTTTGTTAGTGTCATGTTATTCACACNCCTCCCTGGAGCTTCGTTCATGAAGCCCAGCCACGATTATTCACGCCTGGTGGTAGGCTAGAGTGGCTCTGAAACCAGAGCATGGAGCTGGGCTGGACGCTAGATTTGCCACCTATAAGCTCTCTCTGAGGCACTAGAGGAACCAACTGGTGCCAGAGTTTCCAGAAACCAGGCTTCAGCATTCCCATCACTCATGGAAAAGGTGGAGATTAGGGCACTGACACTGACTTTGTGTTTCTGCTAACACTTCTTTTGTAGTTGTGTCTATGGTAAAGCTCTTGTTGGTATAGAGAGACCATAAATATTCATATTCTATGTCATTTTGCTCTGACCTGGCCATAATCTGTCCCATGAGTTACTTATAGGAGATAATGAGCAAGACCCTGGCTGTGTGGTGCTGGAGAAATGCTGAACCAGTTGCCTGCTTATATTTTCCAGTCCAGCTCTGAATCTGACAGCAGAAAGTCTCCATCCTGTACCACTGTCCATCTGGGTGCAACTGAACCCTGTGGACACGGCCAGAGCAGAGCTGGCTGGCAGCTCCCCTCAACTGGCCAGAGCCTCTCCAGCTTGACAGCAGCCAGGGCAAGTGGGAAGCACTGCACACTTTGCAGGCTAACAGGCAAAGGCCTGTGTGATAATGTGTTTAAAGATGTGGTAATAACATTAACTTAGCTTTTTGCAAGTTACTGGTAATGCAGGTTTGTTGCCTGCTCGTGTGTGTGCAGCACATAACTATGCATGTTAAATGCAGCCTGTTCCTTGCAATTGCTTCCTGGAGAACAGCCACTACCTGTGGCACTGGGGACCCAAAGTGCAGCTGAGAATCAGGTAGTCCAATAACTCACCTACACAATCCATCCCTGGAGAGAGCCTACCAGGCACCTGAATGCATGAGGGAATCTTATTTCTATCTATCTTCTCTACTGTTATGGCTTTTATCCAATTATCAGACTCTTTACCACCTATAATGTGTTTTTCTTCCCAGCATGCCTAGAAGAAGCACTACACCCAATTGCTCAGAAGGGAATTGCTGTGGAGATGGTTGAAGTGACATGACTGAAGTCACCCAAGGGCTCTGTCAGAGAAAGGAGCTGAACCTGGGCTCTCCCAGCAGGGAGTGAGCAGTACAAGGTGAGCTCTGGATGTAATTCAAAGGAAAGGATTTCATGGCTGAGGAAGAGCCCCTGTAGGTCCTGCCCTACCCAGGGAGAACAGCAGGTCCGCAGAACACATCTTCTAATATGTTCTGTATGCATCCTCCCAGAGCATCTGTGCAGCTTAGCAGGAAAGGCACAACATGCCCATAGCTGCACCAGATGTGCAGCTCATTTCTTCATTTGCCTTTTTTGATTCCCATTCTCATGTTGCTACAGTATCAGTCCAGCCCTGCAAAACTGGCTTTTCTTTTAACTGTTCCCAGAAATGTCATTTTCCAATGATATTTCCATTTCCAGAGCAGGTCAGACTGTGATGGGCAGTGGCTCTGTTGTGATCTATAAGTGAATTAGGACTGTGGCAGTGGCATGGCCAGAGCACTGCCACCAGCACAGAAACTGAAAGGGTGATCTCCAGAGAGTGCTTCAGGATCTGTGAACCAAAGCAGATGCTTAAACACATGCTTCCATAAACAAACTCTTCTAGAAAACCCAAAGCTGAGCTTGAGCCAACAGCACAGGAGATGACCTTGCTTCAAACACTCTTTGAATAAAGTCTGTTTGGCCAAAATTTCCCCAGCTATTTTTTCTGCACTCCAGTCAGCCTGGCTGCTGTCTCCATCCTGGAGATGACTTCATTTCACTAGATTTCTCAGTGGCTCTCTGGGCCTCAAGAGCAATTGTTTGTGCTGCAGTTGGAAAATGTGTATCATCACAGTTGCCTTTTTTATCACTGCAGAGTAATTAATCGATATTTCTGGTGGAGGGCAGTCAATTCTCATTACACTGGGCTTTCACAGAGCTGGGGTTTTTTATCACAGAAGTGGAATATCCAAGAGACACTTCATGTTCAGGCTGAGATGTCTGCTTCACACTCTTGCTCGCTTTGGGCTGTGAGAGTGTGAAAGCTGCAAGGCAAAATTCATATTGTGGGAGGCAGCCACGGTGGCAGAACTCTCTGCTGGTGTGAAATGATTTGGGAGTACTGGTGGATGAAGAGCTGGACATGAGCTGGCAGTATGTGCATTCACAGCCCAGAAAACAATCATGTCCTGGGCTGCATCTCCAGCAGGGCAGGGAGGGGATTGTGCCTCTGCTCTGCTCTGGGGAGACCTCAGCTGCAGTGCAGGGGCAGCTCTGGAGTCCTCAGCACAGGACACACATGGAGCTGGGGGAGTGGGGCCAGAGACAGCCACAAAAATAATGGGTGTGCTGGAAGCTCTCTGCTGTGAGGACAGGCTGAGAGAGTTGGGCTTGTTCAGTGTAGAGTGGAGAGGGCTCCAGGGAGACCTTCTTGCAGCCTTTCAGTACTTCAAGGGCCTATCAGAAAGATGGGGAGAGACTTTTTATCAGGGTCTGTTGTTGCAAGACAAGGGGTGATGGTTTGAAACTTAAAAGAGGGGAATTTAGATTAAATATATGGAAGAAATATGTCATGCTGAGGGTGGTGAGACACTAGCCCAGGTTACCTAGAGAGGTGGTAGATGTCCCTTTTCTGGAACCGTTCCAGATCATGTTGTTTGGGGCTCTAAGCAACCTGATCTAGTTGCAGATGTCTCTGTTCACTGCAGGGGGTTGGACTAGATGACCTTGAAAGCTTCTTTCCAACCCAAACCATTCTATGATTAAAGTTTTCCTGCAAATTTTTCCATGGAGCTCTGTGCTATCTTCTGTGTGCCTATGATATGGTGCCAAGGGCTGGGGAAGGAAAAGGCTTGCAAGCCACCAGCCTTTTGCTAGTGCAAGACCATGAGTCTGCCCCTATAAATCATAGAATCACAGAATCATAGAATCCTAGAATCCTAGAATGGGCAGGTTGGAAGGGACCCTAAAGATCATCTAGTTCCAACCTCCCCACACTGAGCAGGGATGCCAATCACTAGCCCAGGTCACCCAGGGCTGCATCCAGCCTGGCCTTAAACACTGCCAGGGATGGAGCAGCCACAACCTCTCTGGGCAACTTGTGCCAGTGCCTAACCACTCTCTGGGTAAAGAACTTCCTTCTAATCTCCAATCTAAATTTCCCCTCCTTCAGTTTATATCCATTCCCCCTTGTCCTATCACAGTCTGACCTCCTAAAAAGTCTCTCCCCTTCTGTCCTATAATCTCCCTTTAGGTACTGGAAACTGCTATAAGATCCCCGCGAAGCCTTCTCTTCTCCAGGCTGAACAATCCCAACTATCCCAAATATATGATCAGCCTTAATCTGATGCCCTGAGGGGGAGGGAAGGGCATGCTGCTCCCTGCAGAATGGCAGCATGTGAGAACCAAGCACTGAGCAGCACCAACCCAAGTGGATTTGAGTCTTGCGTTAGGCTCCTGAGTTCCTTCCTGACTCCTCGTATTTGGCTGCACAATGCAGTACTGGAAGTCATTATTCTTACAAAGAATCACTAATTCAATCATGTTGAATAACATCCATCCAATATTAATGCATTCATTGCAGGACACAAAAAGCTGTGAACAGAACACAAGGAGTCTGAAGGCAAGGACACAGCTAGTGTGGCAGTTGCCGTTCCCCACGCGCTGCTGACGCCCAAGAGAAGCTCTGGAAATGCTGATGGCAAAGCACATTTTTGGATGCCATTCATTAAAAAAAAAAAGGAAAATAAATAGCTAAAAGTGAAAACTTCAAATAGAAGTAGGAAAGCTGCCTGGAATTACATGATAACATGGCACTTTATTACCCTTCCTCAATTGTTTGACGTTGGTGCCTCTGGTTAGCAAGTCTGTTCGTTAACTGTTGGCCAATTAACAGAGGCTTCTTTCAGATTATTTTTCTGAAATTCTCATTTAATTAGCAATACAGCTGAGTCTCAAATGGCAGGTTTAAAAATAGCCTTCTACCAACCAAGCAGCCAAATGGTCTTTCTGAGATGTTTGCAGGCTTGTAAACCTTCTTTTGCCTGCTCGTTATCCTACTGCTTAGAGGCTGGGAATGGGAACACCTGAGGGTCAGAGGTTATTCAGCCATGCCTGTGCTGTGCATGGTGTGGAGAAATACAAATTCCACTCATTAAAACCTTCTCATGGGCTTGCTTTAAAGTAAAGGATGGGATTTATCAAAGGATTTTCAGATTCCACACAATAGATGGAGAATTAAGATAACGGATGGCAACAGAAACCAGGTGTGATAGAAGACATCAGGCATCATGCAGGCAGAGAGCAAACCAGGAAAAAATAGGTTTATAGGACAATAAGCAAAAAAATGGGGGGGAAAAGGACAATAAAATCAACAGTAGAATTTCAGAGAACGAGCCCTCCTGGTATACAGCTGGAGACCATCATAATATTTAGCAGCAAATATACAAATAAGCTTAAAAGGCATTTTTGCTCTATATTGATGGGGGTATGTAGTTTGGGTAGGAAAAAAAATCCCTTAATCTACCACTGAACTACTTCCACATTTGCAAGGGAATGTGGCAGCTTTCCAGCTCTCTGCTGTTCAGCTTTCCTGTTGTGCTGTGCTCTGTCTGGATGGTGCTGCTGTTCTCCAGCTCCTTGGGATGGGTGAGCACAAGCATCTCATTGCAACAGGAGCCCTTCCTGTGTCCAGAGTTGCTGGGCCAGCAGCAAAGGGATGTTATGAGCCAGACAAGGGGAAAATTCCTGTTCTCACAGCACAGGGTTACAGGGCAAAATACTAAATTTGAAAAGAAAGGAAACATCCTATGTTTCAGGTTTGAAACTCTAGTAGAAGGTAATGACACTTCTTCCCATTCTAGAGGTGGAGTTTGGGTGCTGTTAGTGTCCAAGGGGACAGCTGATTCAGCCACTGTGACTTGCCAGTGTTCCTGATCTCCTTTATATCCAAACTGTTCTCTAAATCCCAGACAGGTAGGAAGAATGCAAGCAAGATAGTAAACCAGCCCTTTCAGATGACTGAAATGCACTTTAGATTTGCAAGGCCTTACCAAGTCTAACAAGCTCCAAGGGGTGCTGGGGCCTGGACTGTTTAATATTTGTATAAACAATATAGACAGCAGCATTGAGTGCACCAGCAGCAAGTGTGCAGATGACACCAAGCTATGGGGTGCTGCTGATAAGTTGCAGGGGCAGGATGTCATCCAGAAGGA
>VWZO01003860.1:729774-844655 GCA_013396975.1 Bucco capensis | reverse complement strand
TGGACTAGATGAGCTCCAGAGGTCGCTTCCAACCCAAACCATTCTAGGATTCTATGATTCTATGAGTGCTTCCAAGCCAGCACTGGGAGGCAGAGAGACAAGGCACTAATGCCTCCAGCCAGGCATTAAAGGGGAGCAATGAAAGAGGCTGCTGCTGCTGGAGAAGTGAAGAGGACTCCTTGGAGAGTCACTCTGGATCTCCAGCCGCAGTAATACGCTGTTATGAATCTCTATCAGTTCACTTGTAGTGCAGCTGGAGAGGATGCCTGACATTGCCTCCAGTGACCTTTTCAATACAGCCCAAGTGCTGCAGAGCTGGTGTTTCAAGAGGAATTCAAATCGAATTTACTCAGGCAGAAAGGATTGGCCTGAGGACAGCCCTGGCCTCCCTCCCTTCCCCTTTCTCCTTGTCATTCTCATGGAAATTGCAATTCTTTATGCACGGTGCTTTTTCCTGTGTGTCCCTTTAAACAGCAGGAGCAGGCACCACACTTGTGTCAGAGAGTTCTCATGTTTGCAGGTGGTGCTGGTGGAAGAGGAGGTCAGAGGATGAAGGTGTGAACTTGACCACAACCTCTCAAAAGGTCACAACAAGGAGCTGACCTCTTGGTTCCTAACACTATTGGCTCTGGGGTCAGGTCTCTATCCTTCTTGGGGCAAAATGCATGTGTTTGGGAAGGGAAATACTGAGGGGTTTCATGGGCTTTCCTGGCACAGGATGATTGTTTCATGTATGTTAGTATGAGGTGCTTTAAAATGTAATTTCTTTGATTAATTTGGTGCCTGTATTTTCACTGTTTTCTTCACTCCAATTTATGACAAAATTGAACAAAGTAGGTAACAAAATATAGCCCTGTCAGGCTCCTGTCTTCATGGATATAAAGAAAAATGTGAGGCTGTCAGGCACACAAATGTGCCAGACCCCAAGGAAAATTATTACATTCTGCTTGACATTTACTTTAATTTTACAAAATTCTGTAATGCCATTATAAATAATAATAATAAAAAGCTGCATGGAAATATTGTTAAGTGTATTTATTTCCATTTGCCAGCTTTGTGATTTATGGGTTTGTTTTATTTGGGGTTTTTCCTCTCTCCACATGAGAAGAAAGAAGAGTGAGCACCTTGAGCTCAAGCACTGCTGCCTGCCTCTCTGCAGGGCAGGGGCTGAAGCTGGGCCAGCCAAGGAAATGGGCCTTACTCCTAAGAATGAGGAAGAGGAACAGGGGACATCTCTGCTTCCAAAAGCTCTACAGGTTTTTTGCTGAACCCCTGTAAAGTGCTCTCTAAGGGACAGGTAGCTGGGTCAGAGCCATAACTGCTANTCCAGGCTGAACAATCCCAGCCCCTCAGCCTGTCCTCAGCTAAAAGCCCAGCTGGGAATGATCTGATGATGCTGAGTGGGAATGAGAGATAAGCACCCAAAACAATTGTGGGAAATAGGTAGTCTAACCCAAAAAGAGTAGTAATGAATGTAGAGAAAGAGTTGAGCCTAGAGAAAAAAGGCACAAGAGGGCAGAAGCCAGCAGCACTCAACTTCCAAGAATAGGATGAGCAAAGGTTGTTTGAAACAAGTAGGCATGGATAATGGTGAGGGCATAATCCTGCTTACCCTGCTCATGTGAGCATGACCATTCTACCCTTCCCATGAGATCAGGGTTGGTTCTTTAGGCTATCCCAGCCTTGAAGCTCCTCTGGAGAAGTCCTGGAGCCCAGTTTTTAACTGAGAGGCAGCTCTCCAGTCTTGCTCCTTGCTAGAGCTCCACAGGCCATCAGGGCTGCTTCTCCCCTCTCACTTAACTGCTTCTGAAAAATCCCATGTTCTCCTCCCTGCCAAGCCTCAAAGTGGAGTCACACACCAAAGGAAAGGGGAGAAGAAAACCACTTCAAGGCATCAAGGTGACTTTTCCTCTGACAGATGAAGGCAAGGAAAAGTGTATGAAGATAATTGATGGGATGTAGTGAAGGGAGCTGGCATCATTTACATACTGAAGTGACAGCATGCACCATTCACAGCCCCTTTCCACTGTAAATAATGCTGCATGGTGACACAAAAAGGCCTTATTTATCTTGGAAGTTAAAAAGGCACCATCTGAGTGGACAGCTGGCTTCTGGACTCCCCAAAAGTGTTTATATAGAAGGCCATGCTTTAGATAAAGATCCATAACCTGGCTGATAGAGGTATGGCTCTGTGGCCAGGGACACTCCAGGGATTTCCAGCCCCTATTCCTGATCCCTGCACTCACCCCAAGAGCTGATGCATAGCTTGGGGAACAGATCTAACCCATGACGCTCTACAGTCTAGAAACCTCAAAGGGCTTTGAGGGGTAGATATGTTACCTTTGCCCTCTACATCCCCCTTGTCTCTCATTTCCAAGGTGCTTGGGTCTCCTTAACAGCCTCCAGCTGAGCTGGATTTGGAGGTGAGTGCTCCCAGCTGCTCACAAAACCCCTCCCTCCCCTAATTTGATTAACATGAGCTCAATATAAGTAGTTGCCCTGGGGTTATCTGGCTTGTTTTGGCAAGAGTGAGTTAGGGAGTGCTCTCTGGGTTGGGGTATCCAGGAGGTAGGTGCCTCCAAACAGATGATGCTGGTGACCTCTGTAGCCAAGCAAGGATTTGGGAACAAGTACTTGTACAGCTTCCATGTTGCTGGTACCTGATGAGGAGGAACACAATGGCTATTGCAACACACAGGATTATGTCACACTGTTGGTCCTCTGAAGTCCCAGGTAAGCCCTGAAGTCCTTGGATTCTTTTTTTGCTGGTGGGAACAGGCCTTGCTGAGCAATGAGATGCTTCAGGAGGAAAAGGCTTTTCTATTTGGTGAGAAGTTTTAGTGAGCTTGAGTCTTCTTTTTAGCTTGCAAGGTTTAACTTGGTTGCTTTGGGGAACTAAACCCTGCTGAAGGAGCTTTGGTGAAAGCTCAGTCACCCAAAACAAGGAAGGAAGCTCTTCCCTGAGATCTCCAGGAGCATACCTGTGCTGCCAAAGGTCACACTGGTTCAGTGGCCAGCAAACCTGGATCCCTCAGTGCTACTCCCTCACCCAAACAGCATCCATCTCCCTTCTCTCCATGGCCTCTTAGCTCTGTGCTCTGCCAGGGAGCAGGTTTCTGCTCCAGCCTCTCCTGTCTAAGGCCCTTCTGGGAAGAGAGAGGTGCTGGCTGCTGAGGCAAAGGCATTCTAATGGGCAGCTACCTAGGGAGGAAGATGGATCACCGAGTCAGGAATCAATCGCGGGGTTGTGATGGCATCATAAATCAGGGGATGCTGAGCATTAAAAGAAACCCAAGGCTTGATTTATAACTTGGCACGAGCCATTTGTCGCCAGCCAAGATTTTCAGAAAGAGAAACATTTTGGTAAGCTTAATTTAACATTATTTTTTTTTCCCCTGTGCTAAGCATTTCTGCAAGCTTTCTTTCTCTCACCCCCTCCATCCTACCCTGATAAAACCCAATTTGTGCAGATAAGAGCAGCCAAAGGTTTTTGTTTTGCTTTGAAATGCTTGATGGGTTTGAGCTCTCTGTACCCAAATCCGGGGCCATTTCTCTCAGAGCCTCAGCTCCTTCCCAATGTCTTGGAATATTGAGTCTCCCTGGGAGGCAGAGGCTTTTGCTGGTAGGTGACTGGTGCAAATCCAACTCATGCTGCCGAAAAGTATTAGCAGTTAATCACCACTCTGTTGCTGATGTGAAGGTCATTTTGGTATCAACAGCAGGTAGGCAAGCTGCCTCAACCTAAAGCTGCCTCTGCCCTCCCTGTTAGCTCAGTGTCTGCAAGTAGCTGTAGGAGAGGTCAAGCAATTAGCTGCAATTAGAAGGTGTGATGAGAAAGGGTTTTTTTAACCCCTGAGCTGCAGTGACTTGGTGGAGGGGATGAGTTTGTGCTGTTGCTGAAGCTGCAGTCCCTCACACAGACTGCCTTGTCTGTCCCCACACCTCAGCATCTCCCCTCTTATGCTGCCAGACAGTGCACAAGCCACCATCAAGGTAATGATTGTTTTGGAAATGAGAAATGAAAGCATTGTTCTGCTGTGAGATCTTCTGAGAATTTAAAATTAAGCCTTTGTTTTAATTCTGGAGTGCTCTGAGCAACAGTGAGACTTGGTGATAAGGAGACAATTCTGATCCCAAAGTGCTTACCTTTCTTTTTGTGTAATTGTTTTATTCATTAGTTGGATTTGGGGATGGATTGATTTGGGTACTTTAAACCAAGGCCAAAAAGCACAAGGGTTGGAGGCTGTTCTGTGTACTGGAGTTCTCTGTTTGCCTTGGTGATGTTGTGCTTATATTTAGGTTAAATACTGGATGTGTGCTCATATAGAAGGTCTCAGGGTACCTTGTCTTCTTGGCTGAGGTGACTGGACACATTTCCCCAGCTGCCTGTTGGTATTTCTGGGAGGTCAGGACAGACTGAGGGCTTCTTCAGCAATGGAGCTGAAGAAAAGCATGTTGATGACTAGCAGCCCAGCTGGGAAGGGATCATGGAGAGCTGCAAGCACCCCACCAAAACCACTTCTGCTGAAGAGCAGAACAAGCCCAGGTGTTCCTGCTTTAGGTTGTGTACCCACCTTAAAGCTATTGAAAGGTGTCTGCAGAAGCCCAGCTCTTGCCTAACAGAGACAGGCATCATTTTCCAGCTGCTTAGGGAAGAGCTGAGGAGGCCATGGCAAGGGGTTCGGATTCAAAGCTGGAGAAAGCTCTTGCTCTGGATCCCCCTCTGAGGCTGAGTGTTTCCCCCATCACTTTGACATTCTCTAACTCAGTCCAGACTTGCTGAGAAATCTTCCAGCCTCAGGGAAGCTCTTTGGCAAAGCTGATCTGTGTTTTGCTTGGTATCAGATTTCATGTGGAAAAAAAAACCACCCAGCCCCCCCCCCTAACCTGCATGGCTCTTGTTTCAGCTGAGTTAGAATAATGAGCAATTTGTACATGCCAGAACCACAGGATCACTCCACAGCACTTTTGTTAGCACTATTTGTCCATTCCACAAGCATATCATTGTGCTGCTTCACTGGATATGTTGGTCAGTGCAAAGCATCACACATGAGCCTATTGTGGGAGCAACCTCAGCTGTCTGACTGCTCTCAGGCCAGTGTCTGACTCTGCTAGATCCCCACCAGGCCATGAGAAGATAAAAAGTGATGTCCACCTAGTCCCCTGCTCCTCATTGAGGGTCTGGTTAATAATGAATAATGATAATAAAATGCTTATGGTGACACATAAGGCTAAAGTGGTCTCCAGTGTGCTCAGCAGTTGCTGTAGTGTTCTTGGTGAGGGTGGATTTAGTGGAGCTCTGTGGTGATGTTTAGAGTGAGCTTCTCTGGCAGCAGAGGCCTCTGAAGCAAGGTCAGAACAACCAGAGCATCCAACAGGGGCTTGCAAAGAGGTTTTAAGCAGGGGGCTTAGCCACGCACCACTTGCTGCTCCACTGAGAAGGTCTGTGGCAAACTCCTTGCCTGCTGGGAATGTAGGGCACGATCATCTTGCTCTTGAAGCTGCAAGTTTTTCATTGCTGTTTGGGATGGGCAAAGCTGACCCAGGTTATGTGAGCATCCCCTAGGAGCTGGTGAAGGTCCCCAGCTCTTTGCATCCGTCTGTGGGGTTCCCTCTACCTGGAGATGCCCTCCCCAGTAGCACTGGCCTTGCTGAACATAGTAGCATGGAGCTTTCATGTCTTCTGAGACAGTTCCAGGGACAAAGGTCTCCTGTGTCCCTCTCAGAACAAGTCCTTCCCTCCTCCAGGAAAAGACTAGTGAAGGAAAAGGTGGTGTCTGTGCTGCAGAGCAGCCCTGGTGCTCTCAGTGGTGAGGGGAGCACCATCCCAAGCCTGAGAATCCATGGATCTGCAGAGCTGGTTCCTGTCCTCCTTCCTGGTCTGGGAAATTACTGCTGCTCCCCCAGGCCAGCTCCAAGGAGAGCTGGACAATGCCAGCCAGACTTCATGTGATCCTATTTGGTGGGCTCTGATTTCATTTTAAAGACCCCTTCTGCCTCCCCCCCATGATTGAAAGGGGAGTTTGTAGTACAGCAAGGATCCAGAATGGGTCAGAGCAGTGGGCAGGCTCCAAACCAAACATAGTTAAAGCCAAAGCACTGAACCATCCAGCATGAGCTGACAGTGCCTCTCCTGCCTGCTGACTTAGGCCACACAGACACTGGGGTCTTAAAAGAAACAGCCAGGGCTGCTTCCATAGGGGCTGTGGGCATCTGCAGGGAGATGCCACCAGATGGGCTGATGGCAGAAGTCCCAGCTGTGCATGATGGAGAGCTGAGGGGTGGCAAACCCTCTGCAAAGCTACAGCGAGATGTTGAGTGCAGCCAGTGTTGCTCTAGTTGAGAGAAAGAGGCTGAGGGCTGACCTCCTGGCTCTCTGCAGCTTCCTGAGGAGAGGGAGGTGCTGAGCTCTTCTCCCTGGCATCCAGCAATGGGATGTGTGGGAATAGTTCAAAGCTGTGCTGGGGAGGTTTTGACTGGACATGAGGAAGCATTTCTTTACTGGGAGGATGGTTGTACACTTGAATATCTCTTAGGTGGTCAATGCCTCAAGCCACTGTTGATGTTTAAGAGGCATTTGGACATTGCTCTTAACAGTCTACTTTAACTTCTGGTCAGGCAGTAGAACTAGGTGAGAGTTGTAGATCCCTTCCAGCTGAAATATTCTAAACTGTTCTGTTCTCTACCTGCTTTCCTTTGGGCCACTCAGAGTCCCACAGAAATGATCTGTTCTTCAGGATTGATGGGTTGGTTTGATTTTTCAGCCAGGCCAAAAAGAAGACATGGCAGCACCACACCAGTTGTTTTGCTTACAGGTTTTCGTTGGTGCATCTGTGTGACTTTAGGTTGAGTTGTTCTTGTTGGCATTGTCTGGAGGGATGTGTATCTGGGTCCTGCCTCTCCAGAGCTCTGGGTAGAGTGCTATACCAAGGAGTATGTCCATTCCCCAGCAAGCAGAAAGAACAAACCAGGAAACTCCAATATCCTCCTGTTAAATGGACCGTCGGCACCAGTCCTAGCTTCATATACACAAAGTAATATTGTTCTTAGGCAAAATCCCGGGAGCTTCCCCAAATACAGAGAGGATTGGGGTTGCTTAGTTACCAACAGTATGCTGACACACTGAGATAAATCAATACAGCTCCAAATATTAAAGCCTTTAAAATAAAATCAAAGCCATGTCCATAATCCCCAATGCTTCCTCTTTAGCTTGGACCAAATGTGGCATTGTGCTGGAGGCACTGAAGGACCTGGGTACTGCACAGGCTGCTGCTCCTTGTCTGTCATCTTCCTTTCCCTTGATTAAAAGCAGAAACTAGGCTGTGCCATCCCATGGGAGAGAGTGGGGCAGAGGGGAGGGAGGGGATGGACAACCAGAGCTTTCTGATGAACATGCAGGTGAGTGATACCTTGCTTGTCCCCAGCTGCAGATGGTGCATATCAACCACTCCAAGCTGTGATGTTGTTGTGAAGCCATTTGAGCTCCTGTCCTTCTGCATGAGCAAGGGGTGAACTGCAGGCAGACATGTGATAGCAGCAGCTTTTGTCTCCTGGGGCTTTGCAAGGTTTACCCTGGGAGAGATGCTTTGGGCTAGACCTGAAAGGATGGACCATAGAGCAGAGTCAGTGCTACCTCTGCTGAGAAATGGGGGAAAGAGCTATGAAAAAACTACCAGAGCAGCCTGCTCCCCCAGAAATCCTCTAGGCTGCTAGGATCATGGATCCCTGTTCACCTTGGGCTGGACATGAATGCTGTAGGTGGCAGATGCTGCAGGTTCAATGTGGGAGGGACAGTATCATCCTTGGAGAAGAGGTTGTGGGGGTAGATAAGTTGATGTATTTAAGTCCTGCTCATAAGTTGAAAAGTGAGGAAATCATGTCCCAAAGATTGAAAGAGAACTAGCAAAGCACAGGAAAGAAAAGCCTCTTTGGCTTGTCTACTAGAGTGAATGAAATTGGTGGGAAATGGTGCTTGACCTAACTTGTTTGTATAAATTAATTTGCTGAGGCTGAAGAATGGCATGGGAAACTCTTGCTCCAGAGTCAAATGTTGGCAATGTCTTATACCTGAGCCTGGGGAGGGCTGCCAGGATCAGGTCTTTGGGCTTGGTAATCCCAGAGAACCAGAGCTCAGGTTCTGAAATGCAAATTTAAAGCAAGCCAGAGACCTTGGTGGGATGGGCACAGCACTGAGATAAGTCATTTACTGGCTCCTGAGAGTGGGTTAAGCTGTCTATATAGACACAGCCCTCTGAATTTGTGTGACACTATCACCTAGAGAGATCTGCCAGGATTAGATCACTTCTATTAGATTTGGTTAGGTAAGCACATAGAGTCTCCTCTCCCAAAAGATTGTAATGCAAGTAGACAAGTCAAAATAATGGTGAGAAAAAAGGCTGTAACCTTACTCCAGCCTCTAGAAGGCAAAGGACAGCACAAGGAGGTTTAGTTGCTTGCCCACAGGGACAAAAAAACCCCAAAAAACATGTAATTGAGCTGGGAACTGAACCCAGATTTTCTAAATTCCAGCCCCAGAGAGTGCTGGAAGTGCTAGGACTGCTTGGGGATGCTGAGCACTGATTCTGCAGTCTCAGAGGGCTGGGGACAAAGGGCCAGCCCCACAGGCAGCACTGCAGATCCATAGCTGTGCTCAGCAGCCTGCAGGACCTGTCAGAGCCCATGCTGTGCTCCAGCAGCTTCACAGTGTTGGCAAGGATGTGTTGCTGCTCCTTGGCATGGAGAAGAAACTGTAAGTCCTTCTAGAAGAAACCAGATCATTGTAACAGATGAGCTGTGTGGCACTAAAGGAGAGGAGAAGCAGTAACATGCACAGGAATGCACAGCCAGGCATCTTATGGTTCTTGTTGCAAGACAAGGACATCTTGTAGGTTTGAATTGATTTGGTTGAGTTATTGTTCAGTCTTAAGAGGTCTCTTTTTTCCCTTTTTATCTTCTCCATGAAAAGCCACTCCAATGGAGGTTCCTTTGGAGAAGGTTGCCAGGCAGAAGGATTCAGATGATGGGTGCCCAAACTGAGCTGAGAAAACACATTTGTACCCTGAGCAGCCAGTTTAGCTTAGGAGGCTGTGGTGTGGGATGTGAAGAGAGAAAAGATTACAGGCTGATAAAGACAGATGTAAGACATAAACAGCTGAAATTTGACAAATATTTATAAGAACACAGGGCTCTCTTACAAATGTTATGTTTGGGAAGAGAGTGATTTATAGCTGCTGTTTGTGCTGCTCACTCTGCTTTTGTCCCTCTGAGGTCTGAGCTAACCTGGCTGTCCCACAGACAAGGTGCAACTTTAAGGTCGTGGTGGCACAGTGCTGTCCTGGAGCTGGCTGTTGTGTGAGCATCTCTGCCAGCAGAGGGATGGTCCTTGTGCTGTGTATCCAGCATCACAGCATGCATAGCCCTGCTGAAGCAAAGCAGGCTTTGGGCTGCATTGAGCTGAGAGTCCTGACTGGGTTTGCTAAGCACTTCTGGTTTCACATGGCTGGAGCAGCAGGTATAGTCTGGAAAGCTCAGGTGGCTGCTGATGGAGGTTGGGAAGGTGTCTCCACCCTACCCAAACCACTATCCTCTTGTGTGTCCTGCTAAAAACCCAGGATGGTCATGGCATGAGGGTTTCTATTTAGTTTACAACAGCCCATTTCCTCAAGCCAGATGTAAGGAGAGCCTTCATACCACTTGCTGCACAAGGGGCAGGACCCTCAGCATGTGGGTGCAGGGAGCTGATGGCACCCAGGAGGACCAAGCAATGTGGTGGGAATGGGGTGGGTTTGGCAGACAAGAGGCAAGGGAGCACAGGGTTGGTGGGAGAGATAGGGAGAGGCAAAGCAGCTGGAGAGGATAGAGTTGGGCTCTCCNGCTCTGGGCAAGCTGCTCTAGTTGGGGATGTCCCTGGCCACTGCAGGGGGGTTGGACTAGATGAGCTCCAGAGGTCCCTTCCAACCCAAACCAGTCTAGGATTCTATGATAAGCTAGGCATGAGGATCAGAGGGCCAAGGGCCAGGCAGGGAGATGGGGACATGCTCATGCCTGCAGCACTGTGCCTGCTTGCCTTACATGGCATTTGGAGAGGCAAACAGCACTCCACTGGAGGTGAAACCAGTGAACCTTCACTGACAGCAGCTCAGGGCATGAGTTTGTCCCCACAGCCACCTGGTTGGGAGCAGAGTCCCCATGGCTTCAGCTGAGCAGAGCTGTGTCCCTGGGCACGTGTCAGGGTGTGACCTCCACAGACAAAAGCTCCTGCTTTTGCTCCCCAGAGGAGAAAGAGCTGCTGCTATTAATTATTAATGAAATCTCACACACTGCATTAAAGACATGGGCAATTCTTTTTGGCAAGTGTAATGAAAAAATTAATTGAATAATCATTCCGTGTAAATAGATTTAGATAAGCTTCTCTTTTTTTTTTTTTTTCCCTTCTCCCCCTCCCTTCACTTTCCACTTCCCAGTAGAGAAAACACTGTGATTTATTGCTTGGCATATTGTTCTAATTCAGAGCATCCCATGGTGTGCAGTGGCTGTACAGGTCCCTGCTTGCAGACAGTTGTATTTAGGGGATGCATAGTGGCAGGAGGAAAAAAGGGGGGGGGGGGGNGGGGGGGAGGAAGCTGTTAAAATTTACTGCTATTAGGAACACTTTTAAAGAAATCTAAAAGCTTGATTTACACTGTGTTGGTTTGCTAATTGCTTAGAGGACCTGATCCTGTTAATGTCCATGAGTCCTGAATCCTAGAATGGCCAGGTTGGAAGGGACCCTAATGATCATCTAGTTCCAACCTCCCCACACTGAGCAGGGATGCCAATCACTAGCCCAGGTCACCCAGGGCTGCATCCAGCCTGGCCTTGAACACTGCCAGGGATGGAGCAGCCACAACCTCTCTGGGCAACCTGTGCCAGTGCCTAACCACTCTCTGGGGAAAGAACTTCCTCATAATCTCCAATCTAAATTTCCCCTCCTTCAGCTTATAACCATTCCCCCTTGTCCTATCACAGTCTGACTGCTTAAAAAGTCTCTCCCCTTCTGTCTTATAATTCCCCTTTAGGGACTGGAAAGCTGCTATAAGATCCCCTGGAAGCCTTCTCCTTCCAGGCTTTAGGGGAGTGTTGCCTGCTGTGTGTCCCCAGGCCAGGGACCATGTGGCTGTTGAACAACTCCTGGTCCTGTTGCAATGCTTTGGTGTTTGGTAGATGTGTTTCTTGCAGGTACTGTTGTCTGATGTTCTCAAGGTGCCTATCAACTTCATGCCTTAAATGCTAATGTTGGGGTGGGGAAAAGCATGCCAAGCCTTCCAGATTTTCATTTCTCCATTTTCTTCAGGGAGTTTGAGTGTGTGTTGTCCCCCTCCCCAGGAATGAGACTGTATGTTACTTTCAGACAGGGCTGGACTTCCCCAGAAGTTGCCTGGGGGCTGGAGAGGCAAGAGCTGTGCTGAGGGATGTGGGACAGCCAGACTCTGTGCCTTTAGGGACTGGAAGGCTCCAAATCCCAAGTGGAGAGCAGGGCCCAAATGCTGAATTCCTCCAGAGTGCAAGAGGCCAGAGCTGTGCTGTCTCCTGGGAAAGCAGTGCACAAACCTTCTTCCTTGTGCCATCCTTTGGCTCCCATCTCCTGCCCCACTGCAAGGCAGGGTACTAGCAATGGCAATCTGGCTTTTTCCTCTGTTTCAGTGGAAAATGGCTTTCATTAAATTTACTTTTGGGGTTTCCATCACAGTACTCTGCTCTCCCTCCCTAATGTGGAGTATTTAGAAAGGTAGAAACCTTTTTTGCCTGTGCCCATGAACCTGTTCATTCAGTTCTTGTTACTCTTTCAAGTGGCATCACTAAGACTGAACCAGGAGACAACATCTTTTCCTAGGAGTTTCTTCTGGCTTTAAAAATAAATAATCCCATTATTTCAAGAACAAACAAACCAAACCAAACCTGAGTGCTCAAAAGCACCCAGCAGCATTGCAGCAGAACCTCAGGGAAGGGATCCAGGACCAGCCTGTGCTGAGCCTGTTCAGCATCATCATTGCCTCAGCAGGACAAGAGCACTCTCTGCATCTGAAGACTCAAAATGGCCAAATTCCTCCAGCTGTGCTCATCCCCATGTTTAAGAGGACCTAGACTAATTTTAACTATAGCTCTGCAGCCTTTCCAGGAGCTGTATCCCAATATGTATTCCCTGGAGTCATATCACAGTTTGACCCTGTGTCTTTTTCAGCTCCTTGCTTTGCCTGACAGTGAGTTTCCAGCATTCTTGTTGTTCCCTGCAGTTACAATTAACTTCAAACTGTGTCTTATCATTAAATCAACCTACATTGAAGCAGGCAGTTGCCTTGAAAAGAGACTGCTCTTACTCTGTCTCTGCATTTGCTCTGCTGCATTGCTCCTTCTGACAGAAAAAAGAATAGAGGGAGAAATAACTATTGTCTGATGAAATGAAGCAAGTGCTTGCCATGCCTGGAGTTGGAGTTTCTTGAATTTCTTTGGCTTTAAATGACATCTGTGTGTGTCTATCCCCTGAAATGGTAGAAGAGCTCAGCTTGTTGTTACCTTGGGATCTAGCTGAGCTCAATTTTGCAGCCTGGGGACCTGAGGCAGCTCAGTCAAGTGTCTGAGATCAGGAATTGGGAGCTGGTTCTTTCTCAGGCTTGGTTTGCAGACCTGCCAAAGTACCTGTAACTATCTTCTAGGGTATTTATTTCAATTACCAGATAGGTGTACAACTGTAACATTCAAAACATGAGTCAAACCAAAGTAATCTTCCTGTGCTGAAACACACAGCCCTCCCCACCCCTGAAGTGATCTGACTTGTGAAGAAGTTTGTCTGAGAGGTAGAGTAGCTCCATCCCTCAGCTGGAGGTAAGGAACAGTTATTTCCCTTGTAAACTCCATTTCTCTGAGGGTTAGAACCTGGCTCTTCCAATCCACAGCTCAAGGTGTCATTCCCCAGCCTTGTGTGATCCTAATAGCAGCAGAACTTGGTTGCTGGGGTTTTTTTCCCCTGTTTTTAAGTATTCCTGGTGTTCAGTCCTCACCTAGGCAATCCCAGCCTATTGGAATTTGACTCAAATGCCTGTGGAAGGGGATAAAAAGTCCTTGGCCACAACCAAACTGCTTTGTCTGCTGGGGTTGGTGCTCAGCTGTGGCCAAGCATGAGCCTCTTCCCACAAGCAAAGTCTTGGAGTTTTATTCCAGTTCTGCCAGTAACTTCAGATAAAAATCAGCAGAAATGCACCAGTAGAAAATAGTCAAAGGCAAGAGGACAGTCTGCTCCTGACAGATGTTTTTTCCCTTGAGGGTTTATTGCTCTCACTTACAAATCAAGTCTCTCATGGTTTTAGGGTTTGGTTCCACTTGTTTACTCTCTGCTGAAGTGTCCATTACCAAGTTTCAGGGCTCTGTTTCAACTTTTAATTTACAAAAGTAATCTATAAACAACATAACATTGTTCTTTTCCTTCCTTCCTTCAAAAGATCCAGCTCAGCCTAATATCTGTCTTCTATCTGGACTCTGGTTTATACAGAGTTTGACCACCTTCAGCCTCAGTTGGCCCAAGTGTCCCAGAAAGTGCAGTGCAGGTGAGGGATGGCTGAGCTGGGCACATCCTGACAGCAGCAGATTGAGGCCTTCAAGGCTCAAGTCTTGCAGGAAGGATCATGGAAAAGGAGCATTATGTGGGGAAAGGGAAAGCTTTGAAGGTTATCTGCTGGCAAAAGCCCCTTCTCCTGGTAGGAATGACACTTTCCATCTTGGTGTTGTTCCTGCTTACCTCCTCTCTCTGAATGGCCCTTAGAGTACCCAAAACCCAGGCAATCTTTTCAAAGCACTGAGCTGCTGAAGAGAGCTAATTTGCTTGGGAGGAGTTTATCTCTGCCAGCATCACCTGGACATTGCTGGGAGGGCTTGGAGTTGTCCTTACATCCAGGTTTCAGATGGTCAGGTTCCTGCAAAATGAGCTCATGATCTAGTTTTAAAATGCCAGAGGAGGATTTTATCAGCTTCTCTTTATGAATCTGGGCTAGGTGAATTGTACTCTCTCTCCCAGTATTGCCAGTCCTTAAGCTCTGGATCTGTAGCACGCATCATGTTTCTAAATGTGTTGTTAAATAGTTTCCTTGAGTCTGTGTTTCTATTTTCTCTGTCATAAAATCAGTATATTAGCCCATCTCACAGGAGTGCAGTGTGAAAGATTGATTAAAATCTTCACATAAAAAGCACTAGACTTGCACAAAGTGTTTCTGTGGAGGCAGTGAGAAAGCAGATCCCTACCAAGAGGATCCTTACCAAAAGCTAAAGGCTCTTTGGCTTTGTTGGACTCGGTGGATTTGCCACTTTATTTTTTTTTAAGTTAAAAAAGTAAGTTAAAATAATGCTTAGCCTGAGGTGAGCCTGGGAAACTCCTTGGCCTGAGCAGGAGAAAGCACAGCAGCAAGCACTGCTTGCTCAGGCCTTCCCAAGGCACAGAAGCCCTGTGCTTTCCCAGGAGCATGCAAGGTGAGGCAGAGGACACTGCATTGGAAGTGCCACATCATTTCTCCAAGGTTGTTTATTTATCAGACATCTGCCTCTGGTATAATTAATGTCACCCTCTGCCAGCACTCCTCCAGAGGAAGGGGCTGGGTAGTGTGCTGGGGAAGCAGTAAGCTGAAAGTCTCAGTGCACCTGAGTGAATAACAGAACAAGTGGGTCCTTATTAACCCCCATGGCATGGTCTGTTGGGGATGCTGAGCTCTGCAGACAGTGTTCTCCCCCATATGTGTTGCTGTCAGGAGCTCCTCATGGGATTCTCTCAAAGATGACTGATGATTTAGGATAGGAGATGAAGTGCTCTTAGTGCTCCAAGGGAAAAGCTGCAAGTCCATCTCAGTAAGGGTGATGACCTTGGATCATCTTGCACTGACTTTTGCTACAGTTCCAGTCATTTCCAGAGACCCTCCAGCTCTGCATCCCTATGTAACTTCAAGTAAAAGAAACCAGGATGGGCTCAGAGCACAAATGAAATGTCTGTGCTAGAGACAAGGGGAGATTTGAGCTGCTGCTACTGTTGACCTTGGCCAAATAGAGATGTCATGTCATGAGGTGCTAGCAGGAGATGCTGCAGTGTCCACAGCCCTACAAGTGGCTCTCAAGGAGCCTTATGACATCTAGGGGAATCTTTGGTGTGGTTTGTGCCATAGAAGTGGAACTTGAAAGCCAGAAGTGTCTGTGGTGGTTCTGGCAGTAGGCAAAGTTCAGGTCACATTTATGGATAGAGAGACAAATGGGGGAGAGGTAAAACCACCACAGCTGTGATTGCATGATACATGCCTGCCTCTTCTCTGATTTTTTTGCTTCTTTGTAGTTTTCAGCAGCTCTATATGAATTTGGCAGAACTTGTCTCATCCATCTCTGCAGGGTCAGTCAGGCATTTTGTCTTGGGGCTTTCCCAGGCCTGTAATTCCTTGCAGGAAGCCAGGTGGTTGGTATCTTGCTGACACAGCATGCAGGGCTCTCACAGGAGTTCCTGTGCAGAGCTGCTGGGCATAGCAGGAGGGTGAGATGCAGATGTGTGGCTCAGAGGTGTCTGCTCACAGGAGGAACACTATTTCATCTCCACTGATCCTTGGAGGACCATCTCCTGAAATAGTTGGGAGAGATATAGCTCCAAATGAACCCAAACTTCAGTTCAATGCAATTAAGATCAATGAATTTTGGATAAACCATCCTGAAACAACTGCAAGCTTGTTCCTTGTACAAGATAAGTTTGCTCCAGCTGTCAAAGCTGTAAGGGTATGGGAAGTGTTGTGGGTTTAGGGATGGACATGGTGAGATCCCTCTGGATCTAGCCAGGAAGGTCAAACCAAAGAGCTATCCTAGATAGGACAGGCTCATTTTGCTGGAGCTTCATGCTGAGGCATTGGGTGCCCAAGAGCATATCTACAGCACAAATGTCCTTCCTGGAGGAATTTCTGTGGATGTGGGAGAAGGGATTGATCCAGCTTGTCCTGGGGGATTATAGCTATTACTGTAGGTTGCCATGGTAAGTAAATCAAATGTTCCCACTTGTCCCATCCCTGTGCCACAGCAGATGTTTTGCACACCACATGCACAGAAACAGCTTTTGTACACAGAGAAACTCATGACATGGTTTCATCTCTAGCTGTTTTGGTCAATGAAAATAGTCCCTGGCCTGAGCTTAAATAATGCTCTTAATGTTATTTTGCACAGCACAGAGGAGCTGCAGGGTACAGGCTGTAATCTTTGGATGCTCACTGTCTTTGAGAATGCAATCTATTGTCCATAACTGCTGTAAAACACATCAGATAATTGCATTAAAGAAGAAAACCCTCTGAGGAAGTCTGTGTGCCCTGTCTGGTACCAAGCAGAGGTCAGACAGCTGCAGGTGCAGCCTCTGGTACCTGCAGGGGGTGGTTAACAGATGCCAGCTCCCAGGTCCTGCAGTTGTTCAGTCTCAGTGCCAAAGCCAGCTTTCTCCTCTAACACTGGTGCACAAATCACATCAAGGTTTCTTTTCTCTGCTTCAGGATGCCTGTGGGAAGCCCTGTGAGCTGAGGCATTGAGGTCAGGCCATTGTGTGCTGGAGCAAAGAGCTGCTCTTGACTCTATCACCTGAGAGGGTCCATCTGGCACTGTTTGTAACAGGTACAGGGTATCCTTGGCCAGCTGGGATCTGAAAGAGGATCAGTTCATCCCCAAATAGAAAAGACAAGATGTGTCGTGTCCCAGTTCTGGCTCTACTGTGACTCACCAGACTGCTTCTTGCTAGGCTTCTCCATTTCAGCCCTGCAACAGAACAGTGTCTGCTTTTGCTTTTACACTTTGCTTTTCTTTCCTCTGTGGAATTCTTTGCAATGTCTCGAGTTTAATTGCCTGAAGGAGCTAGGAGGAAATGTGAACAAATGGCTCCTGCATTTCTCAAGGGAAATTTCTGACCTGGAGCTTGTGCAGCCTCTCCTGCTTCTTTGTGCCTCTCCAAAGAGCAGGACTGAGTCCTGCTTTGGTTGGAAAGCTGGAGATCAGCAGGCAAATGGATTTCCCCTGGTGTGGGCTGGTGGCTCAGGCAGCAGCCAGTGCTCCAAGATGTTAGAGAGGAAGGAGCTGGTGGGACCAGCTGTCCCATGCCCCACAGCACCCCTCATGCTGGGCTGTGGCTCAGGAGAGTCCTTGCAAGCTATTGATTGTCAAAGGAACAAAAGCAAAGCAGGAGTAAAGTGCAATAATCATGTGAGAGGAGAGAAACCAGAGAAGTACACCACAGGTTCACTTAACTCCTCCTTGGTCGATAAGCTGCTTATTGAAACGCATTATTCTTCTGTTCCTGATTCCCAGAAGTGTCTGAGCTGCCTGGAAGACCATAACAAACCAGGCTGCCTCCTATGGCTGCCATTGATTTAATGGGGAGAGAGAGCACTGCCTAATAAAGTGTAAAAAAGATGATTCCCCCAGAACAAGTAGCACAGCCATATCCCAGAGATGATGATGAGATGGAGCTGTTGCATGCTCTTGTCTTTGCATGGGGAGGCTCTGCCTGGCTTTAACATCACCCTCCTTTCTCACCACTGCCATGCTCATTTAGGGCTGTAACTCAACCAACCACACTGTAAGGCAGCCTGATCCTCACAGGGAGAGAAAAATAAGAGCATTTCATTTTCCTTTTATTACTCTGATATTCTACTCCTTGGACTATTCAGAATTTAAGAGCAGGTACTTCCTCCTTCAGTCTGTTATAGAAAATAAGAGCTCCTGTTAAAACTGTGTGAAATACATAATTTCTGGCTACAGTGGCTAAACAAAACAATGAGTTGAATGAAATTTGTTTCCATTTATCCAAGGGGGAGGGGAAGTAATTATAGTGTTACCAAAATTGTCTTGTTCAATGACAAATGAAGTGTTCTGGTTTGGGGAATGGAAGGGAATAGCAGTGAGAGCAGCCATGCTTTTAAGTTAAGTTTAGTTGTTCTTTCATGTTTACCTAAAAACACTGTCTAGAAAACATTTGAACTCACCAATGGCTTTAAGGGCAATGTTTGTGGTGTTGGCATGAATTTTTAGATGTCAGCTTTACCCAACTTTGATGGTTTTTTTGGCAAATAGATCCTTTACCCAACTTTGATGGGTTTTTTTGACAAGTAGATCCTTTACCCAAGAGCATTTGCATGGCCTTAGCCATAATGTAACAAGTATCAAACCTTGATTTTAAAAAACAAAGCTCACCTTGGAGAAGTAAGATCTCAAGTGTAGAGGCAGACCAGGTGGATTCTGTTCTCAATAGTAGTTGGGGTCTCTTTTTCCCTTTTTTGATGCTTCATTTCAGAATGAGCTTGAATAGAAAGAAAAATGCCTAATTCAGCCTGAAGGAATGCAGCAGCATGGGGGGGGAGCATATTGTTTTAACTCATTAGTTCTTGTAGCCCAGCTACAGATGCTGCTTTTTGCTATAGGACTGTAAGATTGGCCCCAAAACAAGGCAAACATCATCAGGGTACTTTAACATGCATTATATGGGAATGGATGTGATGCTGAACCCCATCTTGTACTGCTTGGGTCATGATGTGCTGGACATTCACAGCCCCTCAGGACTCTGAGTGAAGCTGAGTACTGAACACCATGCAACCTCTTAGTTCACTTGGGTTTTTCATCTCCTGGAAGCCCTTCAGGCATCCCTAATCAAAGAATCATTATGTTTGGAAAAGACCTTTAAGATCATCAAGTCCAACCATCAGCCTATCACTGCCATGCCATTAGTACAGTGGAGAGAGCAAGAAGGTCTCCCCTGAGCCTCATAGAATGTCAGGGGTTGGTGGAAGGGCCCTAGAAAGATCATCAAGTGCAACCCCCCTGCCAGAGCAGGATCACCTAGACCAGCTCACACAGCAATGTGTCCAGGCAGCTCTGCAATGGCTCCAGACAAGGAGACTCCACAGGCTCCTGGGCAGCCTGGGCCAGTGCTCTGGCACCCTTACGGTAAAAAAGTTTTTCCTCGTGTTAATATTAAACCTCCTCTTCCTCAGACTAACTAACCCCAGCTCCCTCAGCTGCTCCTTATAAGTCTCTAGACCCCTCACTAGCCTCATTGCCCTTCTCTAGACATGCTTAATGTAGTGAGAGGCCCACAACTGAACCCAGCATTTGAGGAGCAGCCTCAGCAGTGCTGAGTTTGGCTTACCAGCAATGCCATGAGCCAGATGGTGTTTCTTCATCCAAACCTCTCCAGATCCCAGACAGAGCTGCCCTGCCCATGGCCAAGCATGAGGTGCCAGCTGAAAACACCCTGGAGTGTGGTAGGCAGGCAGAGAATCATAGAATAGAATCCTAGAATGGGCAGGTTGGAAGGGACCCTAAAGATCATCTAGTTCCAACCTCCCCACACTGAGCAGGGATGCCAATCACTAGCCCAGGTCACCCAGGGCTGCATCCAGCCTGGCCTTGAACACTGCCAGGGATGGAGCAAAGAGAGACCCAGGCAAAACCATAGTGACTTGGAGGGGTTTTTCTCCTCTCTGTCTCTCTCCAGGTTTGTGTCCCAGCATCACCCCCACCTCCCTGGAGGCTGGTGTCACCCACAATAGCTTAGTTTTGAAAAGAAGGTGGATAGGTAAAGGAGAGAAGGTATAATTATGGGTGGAATCTGGGCTATTTTTTTTTATCAGATTGTGACACTGTCGAGTGCTTTCTGCACAAAGTATCCTGTTGAAAAGGCAGCGATTGTGCCTTTCCCAGCACCATTATCAAAGCTCCAGTCAGTCAAATCCTCCCTGTTATTAAATGCTGCTCTGCAAGTCTGCATTGTGAAGCTGAAGGATATAATCACAGGTGCCAGACATGGGGAGAGAGCTGATCCAAAGGTGTGAAAAGAAGAAAACACAAAGATGAGCTGAATAAAAACACATAAATGAGGTGTAAAAAATCAGATTACAGGGGGCAGAGAAGGTGGGAGTAAAATGATGCAGAAAAAAAATCCATTACTTAGGTTCTTCCCCCCCCTTTGTTAATAGAGAATAAATGGGGAGAAAAAAATGTAAGCCAGCACATGCTGGCATGTCTGCCTCTAGCTGTTGGTCCTGCGTGAGATGTGCAGTACTTGAGGCAGTTCAGGCACTTCTTGGCTGCTGCCCTCAGAGCCATGAGACCATTGCTATCAGCCCTGGGGACCTGTGGGGTGCAGAGCTCCTGCTAGCACACCTATGCCCCTCAAGCATCTGTGGTAGCTTCAGTGATGCCCAGCACCAGCAGCATCCACCTGGAGAGCTGGTGTGGTGTCTAGAGGGTTGGGCTGACCAGAAAGCACTGGAATTAGGAATTGTGTCCAAATGTTTGAGACAAAAAATAATAATACATGTTTAGGCTCTTGGTGGAATATTTCCAAGTTTTTCTGTTGAAGGGACCTAGCAAGGGGATTAGGTCTAGGAGAGCTGCTGTTTGGAGGGGACCCAATGGCTGCATGTTGCCTTCAGAGATAGAAAGCATGCTCTGGGTGTCAAGCCAAAACATTATTTGGAAGCTGTGACTGCTCTGGTCCATTTATGTCAGGCTGGAAGAAAGGTTTGCTGCCATTGAGCTTTTTGTTTCAGGGTGTTTTTAGACTCAACCCTTTGCACTTCTAGCAAACTTTCAAGCAGCATTAACTCTCTTTTGAAGGCAGCTAACATACCAAGAAACCAAATCACTCTCCTTTCCTTTGAATGTGGCTATCTCCAGCAGATTACTCACCATCCCTTTGTGCTGCCTTTACAAAAACCTCTGCCTTTTAACCAGGAACTTGCCCACAGCAAAACTGGACCCAGTTTCCCTGCAGGCAGGCAACCTCATGCACAACCTCCCCCATAAAAGTCCTGATTTGAGCTCAGGCTGAGCCTGTTTGTAGTCGATGTCAATTAGGCCAGAGCTGATAGAAGCACATCACACAGCTGCTCTGCAAAAGGCTTGCAACATCCTTTGAAAGAGAACACTCTGAGGTCAACTGGTGCAACTCCAAACAGAGAAAGCTGGCTAACTTTTTTAGCTGGTTTATAGAAAACATTCCTGGGTAGATCTGTTAACAGGCAAAGCAATAGGTCACCTTTCCTCTGCATAAAATGCCAATAGCATATTAATGGAGCTCACACACCAACCAGGCCCTGCTTGCTTGCTGGGCAGGGATGCAGTCATGCTTATAACACAGAAAAACATAGATTTCTTTTGTTTATTTGCTCTCTTCTGCCCCAAGGCACCCTGGAAATGTGGCCCTATTGAGGTCAACAGGTTTTTGGTTTGGTTTTGGTTTTTTTTCTGGATTTTTGTCCTGACTCTCCTCAGAAGTAAACTGAACTCAGAGAAGTGTGTGTGATCTCACCAGAGGAATTTCAGAGTGATGTTTGCTGGCTTGATTTATGTATGAGGATAGGTGGAATGATCGTATGGATTCCTTCTGCCCTTCATACCCACCAACCCTCCCTTTCCTGCAAGCATTTTTCTTTGGTCTGCTCTGAATCTCAGGGGTTCAGAGCATCACTTGTAGCCCAAGCAGCATATGCATTGGGTGAGGTTAAATTGGAACATGGCAGGTCATCTCTCAAGCTAGCATGACCTTGGTTCAGATTCTACCATATTTCAATTGTTATGGATTTTCAGTGCCTCTTTTCTGAATGGGAACCTCTGAAATGAAATAATATGAGGTGCTATAGATCTGCTGGCAGGCAAGGTTATCACAAAGGCAGGCAGGACTGTTTGCCTCTGAGAAGATGCACTATAAAGCCTCCAAGGTCTTCCCATAAAGTCTCTGAAATACAACCACTAGAGACATGCATCATTGATGTTTAGGGTCAAGTTTTCAGCCTGACCCTTGGACCAGCTGAAACACTCAGCTTTATTATTGTGTGATCACTCTATCAGGGGAGTGATGCGTGGAAGCCCAAGCAGCCCATGTGCAGTCAACTGGGGTGCCCAAGACAGTGTTTCAAGGACATGCTGGACACTTACTTGTCCACATACAATTTACCACTGATTTTCTGCTCTCAGCTGCAGAGAGGCAGCTTCCAGATCCATTGTAGGAGAGGGTAGAGGTGTTCTAGCCAAGAAACCAAGTGCCACACTGGGGAGAAGTGGATGATGAAGGAGATGGCAGAGAGCAGCTCACAATCTGAGCAGCACTGGAAATCAAGCACTGTGGAAAAGAGTGGAGAACTTGCAAAACTGCAAGGCCTGAGACACAATAAAATAGTAGTCATAGCTGGGCTGGTTTTGTATTTGTCAAGTGCCAAATGGGATTATATCCAAGTTCACAATGGAACAGCATAAACCATACGCTTGCTGCTGACAGAGCAAAACAATTGATTTTTTTTGTCCACTTCCAAAATATGTTGCTTTGGGGGCACTTTCTTGATGTTATTTGCAGATTCAGCAGGTTGGCTGATGAGGTGAAAAGAACTGTCCAGTTAGAACATGCTTGGCAAGGTTTTCCTGACCTTCTGAGAGAGAGAAAGCCAGAGGAGTGTTGGCATTAGTTGGTGCACATCTACAGCCACCTGGTTAAACTACATGGCATAGGTGTAACCACTACCAGGGAGAAAAATAGGATAGAGGTTTTGTTTCAGGGGCAGACTTCTGCTATTTAAGACTGAAATCTTGGTTTGCTACAAGCAATACAGAGTCTGTTTCAACCCTTTAGATCTGACTGTATCTAGTGGAGATCAGTAGTACTCATGCAAGAAACTTCTTTTATCCCAGGGTGTTCACGCTAATGTCCAGAAGTAGCCAAGATCTATACATTTCTTTTCAGGTGTTTACAGCTGCAGATTTCAATGAGAAAGCTTTAAAAAGAACAGGGAAACAGTGTAGTGAGGAGGCTGATTGCTGCTCCATGGGGAAATCCTGCACACTTATAGACTATCTGCCTCACACAATAATGACAGACAAGTAGATGACCTTTCTATGCTAATGATTTGGCTTCTTGATGAATTCATCCTATGCAACACAGGCAACTTGTCTTTACTCAGTGATGGATCATGTCATGGGATCCCAGAGCTTTCCTGTGTTAGTTAATGTTCTGTCAACACAAGCTCCTGAGAGATGGTCCCAGATGTCCTGGATGACAATTAAGCTCTCTTGAATAAAGGAGATGGTGCCTAGAGAGTTTCCAGGAGCTGATGCACTTCCTGAAACACAACTGGTCACATCCCAGCAGAAATCTCTCCTGTATCATCTAGCTTACCTGCATCTCAAAGCATGGAGCCTCAGCTGCAAGAGCAGGGATAAAAAATCTACAGCAAAATGAACTGGAAAATATTGATCCAGTTTAAAGCAGCATTACAAATGCCCAAATCATTGCATCCTAGCATTAACCAATTTTTAAATATCTGCTGGTTTTATCTGCTCTGCTGCACTCCATAATGCCAAGTACATGTGTCAGCCTGCACAGCTTGGCCATTGGGCTGGCCTGCCCCAGATACAGGCCCTGTGTCTGCCCTACCTCACAGCTCTCTGGTTAAGTGCAGGAGTGGGGCCCACAGGTTATTCCCAGCAGGATCTAGGTGCCCAGTTCATACCTGTCCCACCCAAGGGCTGCTCTCATGACTGCTGAACCTCAGGGCAGCACACACACCTCCCTGAAGGGAAGCTGAGCTAAAGCCAGTTGAACCTCAGCCCAGATGTTACCGATTACTCTCCTGTGTTTACATGTTAGTTGAGGATGAAAATCAGAATGAGGGCAGCCAAAGAAGTGATGATATATGTTTGATGTAAAAAGGCTTTCACCCTCCTCTGCAAATGCTGCAGAGAAACCTTGTGTTTCTAACCTGCAGGGGAGGCTCCAGCAGCCTTGTGTTCACAGCACAAAGTGGTGTCACCACCTCCTCCACCCTTCACCCCACACTGCCCTGCTAAAACAACCTCAGAACTGTGAACTGAAGCAGCAAATCACTACAGTCCTGCAAACTGCTTTCTTTCAGCCCAGTTCTGCACTTTTTAGCATGTCTTGTTTTTATTTAGAGAGGTAATCTGATTTGGTAGCTGCTTATAATTACTGTGCAGCCCTTGTTAGTGTTGTCAGCACAGAACCAGGAGCAAAGAAGAAAGAAACTGCTTCTGTTTCAGATTTTTGAGGCACAACAGAAGAGCTTTTTTCCCCCCAAAAAGCTTGTCTACTTCCTCCAGCTCTACTAGCACATCCCAAAGAAAATGAGCTCACCTTTCTGATGGAAACTGTGGCATTTTCTAGATGCTGCTGCACCTGTTGAACCAAGGTTGTGATATTTAAACCAATTAGTTTAATTTACAGAGGAAACCATGCTTTTATTCCTCTTTGAAATAGCTTGGTTTGATTTAATTAAGATTAAATCCTTGTTAATACATTTCTTAAAGGTTCTAACTGCCTGTATAACCCAAGCCACCTAAGCCAGCTGCCCCATAAAAGCCAGCAAGAACTGCTGCTGGACCAGGCACAGTTACTCCACCTCATCCCTAAACTTGTCTGACTCCATGTAATTTAGCCTTCTGGCCTCTTATCCCCATTTTTTCCTCTTTCTGGTTAACTGTTGATTGTGCAAGTAAAGATTGGTGTGGAGCAGCACTAGCAATGCCTGGAGCCAGCTGTGCTCTGAGCATCCCCTCAAGCAGCACAGCTGGGTGTGGGGTAGACCCTTTCCTTCAAGAGGGGCTTGCAGCAGCCTGGCATGGTGCAATGAGGAGCTCAGAGCTAGCAGAACTGGCAGCAGAGACACAGCAACCTCTGGAGCTGCTGCACAAGTCTGATATTCCTTCTTAAAATAGCACCAACAAAGCAAGGTAATGCCTGGGTAAGTTTCTCTCTTGGCAGACTCACCAAAGCTTGATTTGTGCTGCTGTAGCACACCCAGGGAAGATGAGCTTCTCTTGGATTTGTGCTCCTGCAGGACACTTATAAAAGGTTTCACATTATTAGCTCCCTTCAGAGATGTGCCCTCTGCTCTCTGAGATGTGCAGTGTCCTTGCAGGGGAACAGTGACCTGCTCAGGCTATGAGGAGCTTCCAGGAACCTGTGTTTGCATGCCAAATATTGAATTGTTTCCATGGGAAATGAATTGGATTTGATGGCTGTGGTCTGTCTTTGAGTCTAATGGGTGGAAAAAAAATCCCTCCAGGCTAAGTAATTATTGCAAGTATGTGTTGTTGGTGTTACAGCAGAGCTATTGTGAGGCACGCAGAGCTTCACAGAAAGAATGTGATGCTGATTTCCAGGTTTGCTCTTCAAAAACCATTCCTTACAGTGCCTCTTGGAGCTCAGTGAGTACTCTCAGGAATGAGCTTGTTGCAGCAGAAAATATTTGTGTGTCTTGTAAGGCTTGTTGTCAAAAGCCAGAGTATACTCCAGGCTTTGTACTCATGAGTGCTGAGGCACAGGTGAGGGAGCATGGCAAGCTCCTTGGAGGATGAAACACTGGGGTCATCTAAAGGACCAGTCACACCAAATATGATCAAAAATCAGATTTCTCTAGTGGAAAAAATTCGATCTGGCATTTTTCACAGTCTTGGTGTCTTTCCTTTGAAAGAGTCCTTTGTTCTGCAGGTCTCAGGATGAAATTAGATCATGGCTCATGTAAATACTGATTTTTTTGACTGGCTGGGAGCCAATCCTATATCCTGTAGCTACTTAAGCCTCTTCCTCTGCATACATACACCATGTTAAACTCCTTCCCACCTTCCAAACTGAGGAAGGTCAGGGACATTTGTTACTTCTCTGGAAAGTCTGTGAGAGCAATCAGAAGGTGTGAAGAGCATCTCTGTGGTTCTGGGGAAGGGTGACCATGAGCTTTATAAACAGCTTCTGGACCTTGGAGGTTAGGATATTGCTGGAGGGAGCTCCTGTGCAGGTTTTGCCTCTGTGAATTGCTCAGGAACCATTTCTGGCTTGGGGTTTTTAGCTGTTATTACTCTTCAGACACTAGAGCTGGAAAGCTGCTATCTATCAGTGGGTGGTTGGTGCCACATCCTCTGCTACTCCTTGGTGATTGCAGATCAGCTTTACCTGGTCTGTGACTGCTCACCAAAGCCAGGCAGGATCACTCTCACTTCTATGTTGTTTTAAATCAGGGAGGAAGGGATAACAGACTATGAGATTTGGGGGGAACACTAATTGGTGCTGACTTGCCTGAAGCTTTTGGGAATGGCAAACATTTCCCCAAAGCCCTGTGGTTTTTCCAAGGGCTGGTGAGTCACAGCCAGCCACTTTAATTCACAAAAATTGGGGGTTTAACTATTTAATCAGCCCTGTGAGGGCTGGAATTCCATTCTCTGACTGAAGTTGCTGGAAATATTCACATTAATTTCCCTGGGATGGGGATCTGGCCTAAGTTACTATAACAGCATGTAATTATATACAAATACAAAAAAAAATGCAAAGTGCATTAACTCAGAACCTTCACAAATTAAAAACAAATGCTTAATTAAGATGAAAAAAAAAGACCTGGCCTGAAAATTGCCTATGAGACCCTCAAGCCAATGTAGTTCTGGCTAAGGATGTATCTCTTCCTGAGACAGAGGAACATGTTCATGTTGAGGTTTCTTTCCCCCTCATCCCCAATAGGATCTGCTGAAAATGGTTCAAAGGATTGAGATTTGGGAGTAAATCTTGAGGGAGATGGATTAGCAGGGAATGAGTTGGTGAGAAGGTCAAAATGACGACATATTGCACTGCTTTATGCACACTGCTGCTCTCAGCTGTGCAGCTACTCATCTATCTGTTATATAGCAGAATATTTTATATATATATGTATTTCTGCTTTAGAAAAACTCTTCTCTTGTGTGATTCTACTCATCTCCTGTCAGTCTCTGTCTATGAACCACCATAACTACAGGCAATCAGTAAGATTGACTCATGCTGAATATCTGGGTTGGTTTTTTTTCTCCAAAGACAGCATCCTCCAAACTGGNGACCACAAGGCATTTTCAGACTGTGCCTGCCAAACTGGAGTAGCCTAGCTGAAATGGAGCAGCTGAGGGCTGCTGAGACAGAGGCAGCAGAGGAGGGATAACTCCACTAACCACTGCCTTGTGCCACCCCAGCACAGGTAAGCAGTGATGCCATTGCTCCCTGCTGTGGGCCAGGTTTGGGCTGGGAAGGGACCAAGCTGCCCACAGGAAAGGTTAGTGCTGCCTTTGGTGCCTTCAATTCTCTGAGTAACCAAGGTCTGGCACACATTTGCAGACAGCTTAGGTAAAGTGCCTCACTTGTCAGCAGAAGGCTGTTCCCTGTCAGGCTGTGCAGGGGCTGCTTTCCTCTGCCCAAATCCTCACCTGGTGCTGTAGCAGAGAATCTCATCCCATTTGGGGCAAACAGCAAGCTCACAGGCTTTGTTTTATTGAAACCATCAGGGCTTGGCTAAAATCTCCAGTCTCAGAGCAAAGCCAATGACTTCATCCTTGGAGCTGCCTTCATGTAACCTTTGCCTTCACAGATCTATTAGGAAGCTCCCTGGGAGGGAAGGCCTAGCTGCCAAATAAATCATACCTTCCCGGCAGAGAGGTGTGAGATGCTCAACAGGAACCTGAGCTGCCTGGAAGGGGACAAACAGGGGATCTTCTGAAGAGATTTCTTTTTCTCTGAGCTTGTCCAGGTGCCAGCAGGGCCAGATCCTCTGCTGGAGCCTGTTGATGTAAATGCCCCAGTTCCTGTGGAGCTGTGCTGCTCTGTTCCCATTGAGGATTTGGCTCAGGCATGTGTGTGTGGTGGGTAGGAAGGAGCCTGGAGTTCTGTGGGTCTTTTTATTTTTCTTTCTAATTAAAAGCAGATATATATATATATATTTTAAAGCATTTTCAGTGGGAAACTATAATTTAGTTGTAGAATTTCCCATTTAATACTCCCCTAATGCCTGTGAGAAGTTTGAAGCTTCAGTTCACAGTTTGAATCTTTATAGGCAATTAGCTGGAGAAAGACCTGGAGAAGGGCAGGTAGAGATTTGCAGAGCTTGGGCTTAGGATGATGTGGGGATGAGAAAACCTACAGACTGCTATAAAGCAGAGAGGAGAAGAGCCTGCATTATCTCCTTTCTTTAAAGATGCTTGAGCATGATCCAGGAATCATGTCTGCAACACCTAATTCAGGCTTGATGGGACCAGAAGCCAGATGTGTATCTCTGTAGCTCACATCTCCTTGTGTCCTCAGCCTTTCATCTGCTGAATCTAGCAGAGCTTGCACTGAGAAAAGGACCACAGGCCCCTGAGAGTCCCCTCCAAGCTCTGTGGTCCAGCTCCAGCAAGGACAGCATTGGCTGTGAGGGTGATGCCATCTGCCAGAAGGTGCTGTGCAAAAGTTTCCTTTCTGGAGGACAGAGTGGAGTTTAAATCCCTCTTGCTGTGCCTGCAAAACAGCAAGGGCTTGGCTGGAATTACAGGGGCTGCTTTATCTCCTCCTGAGAGGAGGAGGCTGGGGGAGGAAAAATGAGATGCAAAACTTGCCTAATTTGTGCATCCTTCAAGACTGATTTCAGAGAGGTTTGGACAGGGGGATGAGAGTCTCAGCCTTGGGGCCTCTGTTTAAACTAGAGTAGGTTCTTTTGCATAAGAGTGTAGATGTTTGCTGGTCCAGGTTTTACCTTGAAGATATGCAATCTCCAGCTACTTCAGAAGAAGATATAAAAGTGGAATAATCTGATTCCATTAGTTATTGGGGTTTATATCCCTCACTCTAGATCCAGTGAAAACTTTATTGCTTCTGTATCAAAAATGAGAACAACTTCTGGCTCCCACAATTTTTATTGGCTCAGATGTTTCATCTCCCTGAACTGTCAGTCTTAAAAGCCTTTCTCATCCTTTGGGCTTTCTCCATGCCTGGTTTTACCCGCTTTTCTGTGAGCCCTTTCTGCTTGCCAAGGCAGAAGATGCACTGGGGACTTGTGTTTAGTTCTTTAAAGGAAAGTTTTTTAGTCTAGCTGTAGGGAAGTGTGGATGAGTCACCATCCCTGGAGGGGTCCAAAAAACATATAGCTGTGGTATTTAGGGCCATGGTTTAGTGATATAGGTTGGTGGTTGGGCTTGATTATCTTAGAGGTCTCTTCCAACCTTAATGATTCTGTGATTCTGTAATCTGAAACTACTTATAGTACCTAAAGGCTGCAAATGAGAGGTGAACAGAGGGACAGAAAGGGTTATCTGTGCTGATAAAGCTAGTGGGTAGCTGGGCAGGTCAACATAATGGTTTGTCTTGGCACTAGAGGTTTGATGCTGAAGCTACAACCATGTCCACTGAGTTTCTGTGCAAGTCCTGTCAGGAGTGGGAGGTTGGGATGCCCCCAGCATTGCAGCAGATGCTTGCTGATTAACAGCACCCAGATGAAATCAAGGCTACCTGAGATGGTCCATATGCTCTCCATCAGCCTGCAGCTGTTTTGCAAGGAATATCTCACAGCAACAATAGGAGCAACATGGACATATTCTCATAGCTGAAAGGGTGACTTGTCCTGCTGTTCATAGGTTTTCCTTGCAAGTCTGCTGTACAGAGCTTCCCATTGATGTGCTCTGGCCATGCTGTCAAAGGATAAGTAATCACTTTCATACTTACTGAGCTGCATGGTCACCAAGGTGTAATATCTGATGGGCAGCAGATGTCTGCTTGCTTCCAGGGTTTACAGCATTGTATTATTGCTGTTATTTGCTCTGGCTCCATGCTGCCAGGGGCTGGAGGAAGGGGAAGCACTGATGCTGCCTGCTGAATGAATGGCACCTACAGTCTTCCTTTGGCTTTGGGGGGGGGGGTGTCTATTTTAAGTGCTTGAATAATACCCAGTGCTCACAGATCCTGCAGATCTTCTTGGAAATGAAATCACATCTCCTGCAGTCTAAATTTCTGGTTCATTCAGATAGCCTTTATCCAAACACAGTGGTGTTCAGCTGAGGGAGAGCTCTTGTGTTTCTTACATGTCCCTGTGCCTCCACACTGCTACAGGAGATGAACCAGCCTGGGAGAGAGATGATGACCATGTCTTCTGAGGGAGTCTCTGATGAACATGACATGCTTTAGCTTTGCAGCTCCTGTCTGTGCTCAGGGAGCTCTGCCTCCCATGGTGTTCAGCAGCAGCTCATGCACAGACTTTGCTGGTTGAGCTTGCTTGATGGAGAGAGTGAGGTGTTGCCTCTGACTCTGCTTCAGTGCTGCTACATCATCCTTTCTGCTTTGGAAAAAGTGCCTTGCAGCCCTGAACTTCCACTTGGTTATCCTTCAGGAAGCCTGGTTTAATGCCTCATCTCAAGGACATGACATGAGTCATTAAAGACATTGTTTAGAAGTCTGGAGGTGACCTATGGGGCTCCAGGAGAGTGGTTCCCACCTAGCAGCCAGTTTGTACCTGTCACCCCTGAGCTGGCAAGCCTCTTGAAACAGCAGCTCTGCCCTCTGTGGACAGGACCTGGCTAGTCCTCAGCTGCATTGGTGAGCTGCTGGGAAAGTGAGCTGTGGGGATAGTCATGGTTCAGACATCCTAAAGTCAACCCAGACCCTGAGCCAAAAGCTTCCTGCTGACTGCTCTAAAGCAGTGCTTGANCACAGGTTGCCCAGGGAGGTGGTTGAGTTCCTATCCCTGGAGGCATTGCAGGTGAGGCTTGCCAGGGCTCTGGGCAAGCTGCTCTAGTTGGGGATGTCCCTGGCCACTGCAGGGGGGTTGGACTAGATGAGCTCCAGAGGTCCCTTCCAACCCAAACCATTCTGTGATTCTATGAGGTCATAGAATCATGATGCTTGGCAAAGACCTCTGAGATTATTGAGTCCAATAGCACTCCCATGCTCACCACTAAACCATTGCCCCAAGCACCATATCTAAGTGTCTTTTGAATGCTTCCAGGGATGGTGATTCCACCACCTTCCTGGGCAGCCTGTGCCAAGGCCTGATAACTCTCTCAGTGAAGAGATTCTTCCTAATATCCAATCTGAACCTCCCCTGGCACAACTTGAAGCAATTTCCTCTTGTCCTATGATTCAGTACCTGGGAGAAGAGGCCAAGCTCCACCTCCCTACCTCCTCCTCTCAGGGAGCTGGAGAGAGAGAGAAGGTCTCCCCTGAGCCTTTCTTTCTCCAGACTGAATAACCCCAGTTCCTTCAGCTGCTCCTTGTAACATTTGTGCTCTAAACCCTTCTCTAGCTTTGTTGCCCTTCTTTGGACATGCTCTAGCACCTCAATGTCCTTCATGGAGTGAGGGGCCCAAAACTGAACACAATATTGGAGGTCTTTTCCCCATGCTTCAGAAATATTGACCTCTCTGCTCTGTGATTGCCCTCTGTGCACAGAAATTGTCTGAGCTCTCTGCAGCAGGACCAACTATTTCCAGACAGATAGCTGGGAAAAGACTAAAGGCTTGTGGCCTGGCATCCCTCACCCCAGGCAGGTCACATACTTGATGTGCTGATGGCCACCTGAGTGCTCCCTGTGAACAAATCATGTCTGAATATCCCCAGTAGAGCTGCTCTGGAGGTGGTTTGGCCCATTTCCATGCAGTTACTGCTGATATCACAGCTACCAGAGCAGCTTTACAATCTCCCCAGCCCTTTACTGTGGGTGCTGGGACAGCTGGGAGTTGGTCACCCATCAGTGGCTCCTTCATCTCTCCCTTGCAGTGCTCAGACTCAGATCTGGCAGCCCTACTACAGCATTATCAGCATGGCCCTGATGCAGGAGATGAGTGGACATTTCCTGCCACTTTGCTGTATGGTGAGCCACAGGCAGTTTATTTCAGCAGGAGTTTGGGCTTTAAACCCTCCAGGAGACTGAGGCTATCACAGAAGATGTATCCTCCTCAATGAGTGCATGATTCAGTCATTAGAGCTAGAAAATGGAAAAAGAAACACCAGCTCAGGGATGTAATTTGGCTCAATGGAGATACCTAAGCCTTGACTGTGCTAATACTTGTAGTAATAGGTATTAAATTGGCTCACGTAGACACAACCCTGAAGGGCAAGAAAACAGCTTCACATGTCCTTTTTAACCTCTCTTCTCAAGTCAGTCTTTCTTCAGACTTGAGGCAGAGTGTGTCTTTACTGCAGTTGATGTTATGCTGTTGCCTGGAGGTCCTCTCTCTCCTGGCAGCCTGCTATGCCAAGAGCTGGGCACAGTTGGGGAGGGAGACCCACAGGGAAGGGTTTTAGGTCTCTGTAGACACTAGAAGAAAAGAAAGCAGTGCTTCATTTGGCAAGGTAAGGGGCTGGCTTGGGGTTAAATTTAGATGGGATGTGGCCCCAGCGCTCCTGTCTGCAGAGATGTGTCTGGTGGCTGCATGAGAAGCAGTCCCCAAAGCACTCAGTAATGCATGAGCAATGCATGCATCCACCCTGCCAGGGCAAGGTAACTGTGACATTCCTAGCTAGAAAGTGCCTGGCTTAATCCCCTGGTGTTTCTGGAGGAGCATCCAGAGCAGAAGGAAAGGTTTGCCTGTGCTATTGGTGGCCAGAGCCACAATATTAACCTGCCTCTCCTGAAGCAAAATTTGCTGCTTTGCTACAGGAAACAGCTCTTCCAATCCAGTGTGTTCATCCCTGGTGCAGTCTGTTCAGGGAGAGCATCCATATCTTCTGCCTGGCAGGTGGGTCCCATCCAGCTATGGAGCCAGGAAGGAAAGGCTTTTATGGAGACTTTCTGACTAATGAGTCACTGTGTCACAAACTCTTCTCATCATTCAGGTTAACCTTTGAAAAGCCAAATATTTTGTCCATTGTCTTTGTAGGTAAAACAAAAAAACTGGCATCTTTCTGCAATCTCTGGGAGGAAAAACCTCCATGAGTTCCTGGGATGCTGCTGGAGTGGCATCTCAGATGAGAACTTTCTCCCCATGGTTTTAGGAGCCATGCATTTGATCAAGCTCTCTGCAGCACCAGACTGATAGTGTCAGACCTGGGAAAGGGAGGAAAATATCCCTAAGTCAATAGGGGTGAGCTGGATCCAGCTGAGTCCAGTTCAGGAGATGAGTGTGCCCATCTCATGGTGGGCTTTGAGCATTTTGTGTGTCATTTTAAAAGGCACTATTCAAACCTTCTTAATTCCACAGTCCTCTCTTAGCAGGAGAAATGGGCCCCAGCTCCTTTGGTCACATCCAGAGCTGAGTGTGCATTCCTTATGACAAAGGCATTTGTATCTGGAGTCCTGTCAGACCCAGATTAGAAGGTCTCCAATGTCTCTCTTCCAGGTTGGGCTCATTTCCAAGGTAAAGGCAAGTATGTGCAGACAAGCTGTGGAAATGAAAGCCTTGCCCACTCTGGGGAAGAGAAGAAAGGGCTGGAGAAATATTATTCCAAATTCCTGGCTTGAATGACTCTTCTTGTCTTTTCTAGAGGCTGTACCCCCAGCAGGAGAGCATCCAGTGATTTCAGAGGTGCATTCACAGCCAGACTAGGATGCCAGGTATTCTTCCCAGCAGGACTTTATTCTAAAGCATCTTTTCTTTTAATTGCTGCCTTTCCATTTTTGGTGACAGCTCTCCTGATAGCTCAGAGCTAGGATGAAGAATCCCAGAAAAGGTGCAGTAGTAGTCTATGCTTCATTAGCACAACCACCAAGGTACTTGAATGTCTTTTATCAGCTTTCTCTAGGCTACTGGACATCTTTTTTTCAGTAAAGGAGAGAAGGGCCCACAAGGATTCCCAAAATGCTTTTAATTCTGCAATGAGGAACCTGAAACAATAGCTTTCTGCTGAGAGTTTAGAAACAGTGTAGGAATTCATTTAGAAATGTCAGGAGGAGGGGGGGAATGTCTATAAACTGAGGGAGGGGAAATTTAGTTTGGAGATTATGAGGAAGTTCTTTACCTGGAGAGTGGTTAGGCACTGGCACAGGTTGTGGCTGCCCCATCCCTGGCAGTGTTCAAGGCCAGGCTGGATGTGGCCCTGGGTGACCTGGGCTAGTGATTGGCATCCCTGCTCAGCGTGGGGAGGTTGGAACTAGATGATCTTTAGGGTCCCTTCCAACCTGGCCAGTCTAGGATTCTATGATTCTATGAGAAGGTGTTAGTTTGGCACAGGTCAAGGCTAAGACCAACTCCTGCCCAGGTCAGATCAATGTGGTGTGCTCTGAACTTAGGGGCAACTCCTGGAGCTGAACCTTAAAGTCCTCTGGAGGTTTTAAGGCATTGGGGCTGCAGACTTGGGGTTGCTAGTGCAGGGAGCCAGATCTGGAGAAGAGGAGGCTCAGGGGAAACCTTCTCTCTCTCTACAACTACCTGAAAAGAGGTTAGAGCAAGATGGAGGTCAGTCTCTTCTTCTGGATTAACAGAGAGAGGACAAAAGGAAATGGCCTTAAGTTGCCCCAGGAAAGGTTTAGACTGGATGTTAGGAAAACATCAGCACTTGTGGGTAATAGAGGTCACATAGCTCCCTGGTCACTTTGCTCAGACACATCCCATGTGCCATGGGATGATCAGTTACAGCCCCAACTTCATATAGAGTATTTGGGTGGCATTCAGCTGTGGGAGGAGAGCACTGTGCCATCTTCTAGCTCCATGGAGAAGCTCTCCACTGTGCACCAGCTATTGTGCATCTGCTGCATGCATTCTGCTCTGAGCATCACTCACCTACAGGGGTATGCACAGAAGCCATTCCCTAAACCACAATGTAGAGTCACTTGGATGATGAAACAAAAAAGGCAATAATCTCCAAATTATTATCCTTTAATTCAAGATGCTTGGGCCTGGAGTTTCTAAAGTCACTGCTGTTTTCAGCCCACATATGAGCAAGCTGCTCTAGTGGGAGGTGTCCCTTCCCATGGCAGGGGGGTTGGACCTAGATGATCTTTAAGGTCCCTTCCAAGCCTGACAATTCTATGATTCTATATGGAGCCAGCTCACACAGAGATGAGGTCAAGCAGATTCTTATCTCCCTAAATCTGCAAGGCAAACCTGAGAGCAATGAGTGGACCACACATGTCTCCTTACTTACTACCCCTTTGCTCTCCATGACTTGCAGATCCCTCAGTAATATTGGATAAGTCTTTGAAAGGTTTTCCCATCCTTTACCCCTCAAAACAAAATGTTGCTCACTTGGATTATTTTTTTTTTGGCAGCTCTGTGAAATGGTTTTGGGTTATCATGAGAGAGAACAGCAATAGGTTTGGTCCCTTGTCCTGCAATGAATACTCTCTGATGTTAGTGCCTATGGCATATCAAAGTGATTTGGCCTGGTCTGTGAAACAGGCTCTTTATTAACCTCCCCCTCACCTGTAAACTAGGTGACAAAGCATACACAAACTATTTGATGGGTTTTTTTCCTCCAAATCAAAAAAATCCCAGACCCTGTCTCTGAGGTCCTATTATCTCTTCTTATTAAGTATGTTTTCATGTTGTGCTTTTTTTCTTTTTTTTTTTTATGCCCACAGTCAATAACAATTTAAATGATACTCTTTGATGCCCTTTGTTCACATCATTTATTTCCATCTCTTTATCTGATTTTGCCACCAGGACCTCATTTGAAAGAGGCTGCAGTTCAGCAGCAGGAGGGATTTAAACACTGTTAAGACTGACATTTTTCCCTCATCTCCCATCCCATGGGGTACCTGATTGCAAATTTAGAATACACCAGAGGTCTTGCCATCAGAAGATACAGACTTACAGTAACAGCAACTAATTTAAACGAGCTCTCCAGTGCATGGCTGTCTGGGGCTGGTTTACACAGACTAATTAATCCTTATTTGACCTGAATTAACTCTTAATCTGTGTGAAATGAAAGAGCTTTACTGGGATACAGAAAATTTTCAAAGATGGAAAATCCTTTCAGAACAGAAGGTCTCTGCAGCTGAGAGACTTGTGGATTAAAGTACTTGTTGGCTGCAGCTGTGGAAAATTAGCCATTTCATCTTTTCATTCCTAACCCCCTGCAACTCACCAGAAAATATAGCAAAGGGACAGGAGATTTTTTTTTTTCCACCACAGTTGGTGTCCCTTGGTAAGTGGTGCAGAAACAGAGCACATCAGTCATCCCTGCTGTTTCCCACTGATATCTTGAGTTTATCAAAGAAACCTGCAGGATGGCACAGGGGAGAAAGATCATTTTGGAGATGATCTTCCCCTTGATCACAGAATCACAGAATGTTAGGAGTTGGAAGGGACCTCTGGAGATCATCTAGTCCAAGCCTCCTGTCAGAGCAGGTTGCACAGGATGGCATCCAGGCAGGTTTGGAATGTCTCCAGAGATGAGATGTCCTCTGATTGCAGTCTCCAGGTGAGGGATAGCTTCTCTGCTTCTTAGTAAGGACAGCAGATGTGAGCACTAATAAATACTGAAGGCCCACAGCAGGTGTTTCTTATGTCACCTGCTCTATAGCAGGGAGATGTCCCCACACCGTGTCTTTGTGACAGGGAGAACAAGGAATCTGTCCTGCTTACTCCTACAGTTGGAAAAAAAATGCATTTTAGAGCTCAGCAGTTGCTCCATCAGGTTTGGTAAAGGACAGGCTTGAGCAGGTGTCCTCACACCTCAGAGGACTCTGCTGGAGCACAGGATGAGCAAATGGCTCATCCAAGATGGTCTCAAGAACACCAAAGGATGAGCACATCCCCTGATGCAGGGATTTAAGTGGGATGTGCTGGATTGGAAGTTGGGTTTGGAGACCAGAGCTGGAGCCAGGATAAGTCAAGGCCATCTTGAATGGGAGTAAACTGACCCCACTGAGTTCTGGGGGGGAATCTTGTTTGGCCTTCATGGACATGTTAAGGGCTAGCTGGGATTTGGGGAAGCTGTNAGAGGAGACTCAGAGGTGACCTTATTGCCCTCTACAACTACCTGAAGGGAAGTTGTAGTCAGGTAGGGGTTGGGCTCTTCTCCTTGGCAGCTAGTGACAGGACAAGAGGCCATGGCTTGAAGCTGCAGCAGGGGAGGGTTAGACTGGACATTAGGAAGCACTTCCTCACGCAGAGGGGGATTGGGCTCTGGAATAGGCTGCCCAGGGAGGTGGTGGAGTCACCATCCCTGGAGGTGTTTAAGAGAAGATTGGATGTGGCACTGAGTGGCATGGTTTAGATGTTGTGGTGTATTGAGTCATAGGCTGCACTTGATGATCCTGGGGGTCTTTTCCAGCCTTGGTGATTCTGTGATTCTGTGAAAAATGAATGGCTGGAGGAGTTTGGACCAGCACATGTCATCTGGTGTCATGTTGGATTTTGTGGTGTGCTCCTGCTTGTGGAGATGGAAGCTCCTTGAGAGCTCCTCTCTCTTTCACTTGTCTGTGTTTCACTGTGTAAAGATGGTCAAGGGATGCTTGAGGGAGCTCACAAGACTGTTAGTAACGTGGTGATGAGTCTGTTGGGCCAGGTGAGACACTTTTCCCAGCACCAGGAAGGCAGCAACCTACCTTTCTCCTCTGTTCTTGGCACACTTTTTATTCTTCCCAACCCTGCTTACTTACTATTTATTCTGTTTGAAACTCCAGCCAACAGTACCACACCTTATCCAAATAGCTAAACCAAAGGGTAGGATCCTTATCTCCAATTCCTGAGCTGTGGACCTGTCCAAAGCCAACTGAGACACCTGGGGCAGAAGGATGGTGTGAGCCTGAGTGCCCTGTGCAGTAGCACCCTCCCTGCCATCCCTGGCAAATTGCTGTGGTTGCTGTTATTATTGCATTAGAAGTTCCCTGCCACAGCAAAGAGGCATTTTGAAAGATGCTACCACATTACAAATGTTACCCTCTCCCCCCAGCAAGCTGTCAAAGGCTTGAGGTAAGCACTGAAAGGTTCTCCTGTGCTGCTTCTAGCTCTATTTTCAATTACCCCCACTTGTTGTCTTCAGAGTCTTTAGTATGGAAAGTAAATCCCAGCTCAAAGTGCTGTGCCATCACTCAGTGATGCCTGATGTGACAGGCTCAGCAGATGACAAGATTATAGTGGTAAGGGTCTAGCTTTCAAATGTTTCCCATTTCCCAGTTGGATCTCTGACCTGGGATTGCATTCATGTGGTGCCATTTTTAGGCCTAACACCAGGCTCCATCTCGCAGTGTATCATCATTTTAATGCCTGATTTACACTCTGAATTATGGTAATTTATTGTCACAGTGTGCTTTGACCTTTTCCAGCATTTCCTGGCTTTATTGGCTAGCTGTTCTGTCCCTTTCCCCAGAGGTTAGCAGGACTTTGGGAGGAGTGGATGGGGTGAGGGAGCCTATCAAAGCACACACTGCTGAAAAGGGCAAAATGCAAGAGCATCCTGCTAATGCAGGGGCTGGGGGACACATGGAAATTTAAAGGTGATTTCTGTGCCAAACCCTACACCAAGCACAGAGTTGACATGTTGTCAACCTTAGAGGCAAAAGGGCATCCTGAGGAATGGCTGTGAAGGTTCATGTGTGAAGCAAGGCTCTGGAAAAGCTTCTGGTGCCAGCCTGGGTCTCACCAGTATGGAGGTTGCTGTCCCAGTTTAAAGCTGATATTGATGGTTCCAGCAGAGTCCAGTGCCCTTGAGAGTGGATGGGGCTGTTTGTAGAGGAAATCAGCTTTGGGAATTGGAGTGTGCTCTCATGAGGGGGCAGAAAGGCAAAAGGCTAAGGTGGAAAGTGGAAAATATAATCCTAATTGTTTCCCTTTTTAGTGCCCTCTGCCCAGAAACACTCCTTCTCTAAAGCAGACTTTGCAGGCATACAATGAGAAGAGAAAGTGATAGCTTGCTATAAAAAAAATAATAAATAAACTCCCGAAACACTACAATAATCCCCTACAACAAAAAGCTTTGATAAAAGCAAAGCTGAGCCTGAGGGGGATGATGCTGCTGCTGCTCCCTGTTCTTCGGTGTGGAGTTTGTTGCAGAGGACTCAGCCTTCCCTTTCTGTTTTGGAGTGTTGTTTTGGTTTTTTTAAGGACTACCCTTGGGCAATCCTTTTGAAATAAGTATTTGTGCCTGGCTCTGGAAAGGAATAACAAGAGCAGGCAGCAATTCTAATGGCCACGTTGCCCTTCTGAGAGCAGCATCCTCAGTCTTTTCTCTCCAGCAGTGAGGAAGCTCTGCAGGGCTGGGCTGGGGCTCCAGCCCTCTGAGAGACAGTTTGAAGCTTCGGCTAAGAAGGGCTCAGGCAAACATGGATCTAATCCTACCCCAGAGGGGTGGCAGTTCCTGTTACCAAGCATTGATGGGAAACAAGCACAGAAAAACAGAGGCAAAGCAGGTGCTGAGACATTTTGCCCTGAAAGTGAGGGAATGGTGTTACTGAAGGTACTGCAAGCAGAATAGGTTGGAAACATCTTGGGACTGGACTCATCTCCTAGGGTTTGTACAGGGGCAATGGTTTTAAGATGGAGAAGAGTAGATTTAGACTTGATATTAGGAAAAAGTTCCTCCCCACAAGGGTGATGGAACACTGGCCCAGGTTGCCCAGGGAGGTGGTTGAGTTGCCATCCCTGGAGGCATTGCAGGTGAGGCTTGCCAGGGCTCTGGGCAAGCTGCTCTAGTTGGGGATGTCCCTGGCCACTGCAGGGGGGTTGGACTAGATGAGCTCCAGAGCTCCCTTCCAACCCAAACCATTCTAGGATTCTATAATCATTAGGATCTGGTACCTCCCTTAGCCACTTTTCCCACACCAAGGATGAATTTTGCCCCAAACTAGAGGCAAAGCCAATAAATGTGCGTGGAGAAGGCATGATGCCAGCTTGGTCCTGGTGCTGCTTGAGCATGGAGACTGAGGATATTGCCACAGCCTGGCCTGGAGCTGGTGCATGAAGCACACTGGGACTGCTGCCTGCTGCCCTGCACCATTACTGACCCCAGGCAGCCTGGTGGCTTAACAGGGACCTTAAGGGAGACTATAAAATGTATATTGTGCATACAGGAGATTGTATTTTCAGGTGATTTTGTTTTCTCTTGAGCCATCCAACTCACCTCTACCAAGAAGTTAATTTATAGTGTTTACCCAATGTGATCAGCCCAGGACAGGAGGTGTGGGGTAGAGTTTCCTGGTAAAAGGTCTCCCTTTAGCTTGGGCTAGTGGACATGCAATTCTTCTTGTTCTGTCTCTGCACCACGTGTTTTATAACAGGCAAACATCCATCCTTTCTGATCCATCCCAAAGGCCATTTCCATTACCCCTTGGTTGGGCTGACTAGAAATAACAAAGCTTCCCAGAGCTGAGCTTCAGTACAGTACTCTATCTCATGCAAGGTGACTTACTCCTAACACCAGTGAGCACTTGGTAACTCACAGGTGATGTTTTATTTTGCTGTTTCTAATCAGATTGTACTTCCAGAGGCTGAATTTGTCTTATGGCTTTTCCCAGCAAGCTTGCAATTGACATTTTTTAGGCAGTCAGACTGTGATAGGACAAGGGGGAATGGATATAAACTGAAGGAGGGGAAATTTAGATTGGAGATTAGAAGGAAGTTCTTTACCTGGAGAGTGGTTAGGCACTGGCACAGGTTGCCCAGAGAGGTTGTGGATGCCTCATCCCTGGCAGTGTTCAAGGCCAGGCTGGATGTGGCCCTGGGTGACCTGGTCTAGTGATTGGCATCCCTGCTCAGTGTGGGGAAGTTGGAACTAGATGATCTTTAGGGTCCCTTCCAACCTGCCCATTCTAGGATTCTGTGATTCTATGATTTACACAGTGCCTGGACTCTAGCTGGCACTTTTCAACAAATCAGAGCATGGAGTCATGGCAAGGTTAGAGCTGGAAGAGACCATTGGAGATCAGCTGGTCCAACCCCCCTGCTGCAAGCAGGGACACTTATCACTAGAGCAGGTTGCTCAGAGTCCCAAACAACCTGACCTGGAATGGTTTCAGGGATGGGACATCTGGCACCATTCTGGGCAGCCTAGGCCAGGGGCTCAGCACCCTCAGTGTAAAAAATTTCTTCCTTATAAGTCTAAATCTTCCTCCTTTGGTTTAAAGCCATTAGCTCTTGTCCTGTCATGCCCCAAGTTACAACACTGCTGAGTGTTTAGTGCCTCTGAGACTTTTGCCCCCCTTCCAGATCTGGTTAAAGTGCCACAGCTCACCCCTCCTGAGCAGCACTGGTACCTATGGGCTGCTGCCTTAGGAACACCCTCATCTATTTGTCCTTTTACCTGAGAAAATCAAGACAAAAATGGTCTTCATTCTGACCCCACTGAAGCCCTTGAAGAAGCTAGGTTTTATCTGACCCCATAAAGACTGTTTCTGTCCTATAAATGGTATTTTGGACTTGCACTACATAGCAGCCTATCATCTCAGGAAGAAAAGGCAGCCAAGCAGGGCTGGTGGAACTCAGCATTGAAGTTCTTTTCACTGATTTCCTGGATCATTTGAGACAAGATTCCTTCATTTTGATGTCAGTTCATTTTGACTGTAACCAGGCCAACAGCAGCCAGCTGGGATTTGATAAGGTCACTCCTGTTTGCACAGGTCCCAGGAGATCCTGATTTGGGGCTTTGTGAGAAACTGGCTGGTTTCCAAAGCAAGGCAAGTGGGAGTTTTAAACACAGACAGCTGTAAGTACTGCTCAGTGGCCTCACAGTTGGCCAGTCTGCATCTAAAGAAGGATGTATACTGTGATTGTGGGCTGACAAAATCACCTGTTGGAAGGGAAGCTAAACCAGAGGTGGTTACTCCTGAGGTGTCAGCTAGAAAACTTAAAAGAAGTGTGTTTTTTACTGGGTGTTTTCAATGCTTCCCACCAATTCTACAGTGATACAGCCAGAAGTGTGAGCTGCCTGCTTTGTACATACAATTACCTTCATGTGTCTGAGCTGCAAATGGTTACTGAGCAATCCTAATGCCTCTGGTGAGTGGGTTCAGGTGACTGCACCTACAGGTCTCCAGCTCTCTGAACATACCATGTATCCTGGGGCCTTTCAAAACAGCTCCTGTTGAGTTTCCACTTGCTACTGAAGTGGGACTTGGCACAAATACTTTGCAATAATTGTTTTAACATTTGCATGCTTGTTTCTCAAGTAGATCATCCTCTGTGATCAGGGAGAATAGAAATGATTGCTCAGTGGTCTTTTACTCTAATCGAGTCAATTTGCTTTGCTGGGATTTCCCTCTCCCCTCTATTCAGTGGTAGGACCAAACAGAGTGAAGCAGATCTAATTAACTGCTCCCAAGGGTATTGACTGACTGCAAAGGAAGAGGAAAGCAATGAGGAATACATTATGAGAGCCTATTCCTTGCCAGCTCACACATAGAGCACATCTTCCTCTTGCAAGGCCAGGCTTCACATCAATTTCCTTATTTGATTGTGTTTCCTGTGGCAGAAGCTGTGTCAACCCCTATGGTTCCTGAAGACAAAGTCAAAAGGAAATAAAGCAAAAGTGCTTTGTACAAACAGTGGAAATTAGAAATTCATCATTAGCTTTCAGTCATTAGGAGGCTGAGAAGTGAAATATAAGGTAGGTTGATGGATTATCTTCTCTCATTTAAGGTGAGGAGAACATCACTGCACTGTTTAGAAATATGTTAGGGTGAGTGTCAGGAGGAGAGAGCCAGGCTCTGCTCAATGGCATCCAATGGTAGGACAAGAGGGAGCAAGTTAGGGAGCAAGTTGGACCACAGGAGGTTTAGTATTAACACAAGGAGGAACTTGTTTGCAGTGCAGGTGCCAGAGCACTGGCCCAGGCTGCCCAGGAGGCTGTGGAGTCTCCTTGTGTGGAGCCATTGCAGAGCTGCCTGGACACATTGCTGTGTGAGCTGGTCTAGGTGCTCCTGCTCTGGCAGGGGGGTTGCACTAGATGATCTTTCTAGGGCCCTTCCAACCCCTAACATACTGGGATACTGTGACAGATGGCTGCTACCTATGGTGAGGCATGCAGCATACTTGTAAGATGGCAACAGCCTTCACCTCTGGGAGAGTGTTTGCCAGGGAATGTCTTGTGAAAACGGTCACAAAGGTGCCACAGGTTTTGTCACCTTGGGCTAGTAAGGATCCATATTTGTCTGTAATTGAACAGCCATTGTTATCTGTTGACACAAACTCAAAAGGACTTCCCTGATCTCCTTGAGATTCTGGGGGGGAATATTTGCTTGCAGGATGTGCAAGGATGTTTCCTCCAGCTGTAGCATTGTCACAGGCTCACCTCTGCTTTGGAGACCTGCACCCCTCCAGGCAGAGAGGCATGGAGGGAAGCTGAAATACTCTGTGTAGAAAAAGGAAGCTTACAGCTCTGTCTTCTTCAGCACTCAGCAGTCAGTAAGTCTTTCTGACCGTTCTACTAAGATGACATAACTGAAGCTGCTGTGTCAGGCTGACCAGGGGAGCCTGGGAGCACCTGGGAGCTATATTCAGATGTCAGAAGTTAACAAGGTGCTGGCTCCTCTGATAAATTGAGCTCCTTTCTGAACATCCTCACTTCTAACACAATCTCTTGATTGTCATCTTTATCACACCCTGTGTAAATAAATACATAGTAGCATCTGGCCAGAATGTACTGCCACTCCAATCACACCCATCATCTGTATGTCTAAGGCAATCTCAGCCTTTCCTAATGAATATATTTTCCTACCAATTTCTGCCTTTGCAGGAGCTGCAGAGCCAGGGAGAGGATTGGGGTGGGGAAGGGACATTGTCAGCACCTGTGTCAGCACAAGATCAAATCAGATTATAGGAGACATGAAAGGTACAACGTGAGCAGAATAACTCTCTTCTGGGCACAGTTGTGAGCAACATCAGTGCTCTCCATACTTTGCTGGTGCAGCATCACCTGTTTAACAAGGGGATGTTTTACAAGCCTTTAAACTCCCTCCTGTCCTAATACCTTCTTTTAGGAAGGCCAGGCTGGGTTCTAGCAAGCTCCAGCCTGTTGCATTGCTACATGCAGTACACAAAGCTTGTATGGGCTCTTGGTGCCTCCAGTCCTCTTTGCTCCATGGGGTGATGTCTGCTCTGCAGCCCCATGGGGTTATTGCAAAAATAACTAACAACTCTTTGCTTGGGCAGTAGAAAAGAAGGAACACTCACCCTGGGATATCCAGAGGAGGGATGAATTGAGGCAGCTGCCCAGTGTTAACACAGCAGAGTATTTCAGTGAAGGGTGCTTCAGCCAGGTGGTTGAAGGTAGTCTTCCTGTCCTCTGTCAGCTCTCCTTGCTCACCAAGAGCTGGAAGCCCTCAGCAACTGACTCACTGAGCTCACAGCATTGTGCTCCTGTACCACCAAATCCAGCCCATGGGCAAAGACTTGTCTCAAAGATACAAAGGTAAATAGCAACAGATAATCCCTCTTTACCTTCCCTAAACAAATGCAAAATATAGTGGCCATTTGCAAAGTGTTTTATGGTTCCCACCTCATTCTCACTTGTTGGCTAGCTTTTGCAGCTCAACCTGCAAAGCTGCTTGTGGTGGGACAGCCCTGCCAGAGAGTGACCAAAAGGGCTGAGCTGGGACCCTCTCATGGTTTAAGCAACCACAGTGACTGGTGCTGGGTGGAAGCATTGGGAAAAGACTGCTGGAATGGTGGGGAAGCATGAAGCAGCTGCTAGGGTAAAGGGATCTATGTGCATAAGTAGGAGCAGCTGCTCACACCCATACGTATTTACACCCTATTTTGCCTCCCTTCAGGTGAGTGGTGTTAAATTCATTTAAGATCCTTGCAGCAGGAACAGTTATTAAGTGCAATAATTATCTGTATGCTAAAGAATGCCCTATTTACATTCAAATATATTCAGTTCAATATGTTGTGCCACTGCACTTAATAAATAGAGCAAAAGGTGGTTTATAAGCCAGGGCTCTGCTTGTATCAGCTTTCCACTGTGGTCATCAATTAAATCATTAAATAATGAATGGATTGGCTTAGCTCTATTAAATGATAATCTTCAGTTCCATACATTGAGTAATCTGTGCTGTATGTGCTGGGGTGTTGATGCTCCTCTCTGTGCAGGCATCAGGGCTGGGTGAGGTGCTGAGGGAAGCTGGAGCCTCCAGCATGGCAGAGCAGGGGGTTGGTATTGCTGTATGCTGAGCAAATCAGTGCCTGGATAGCATGCAGAGCTGCAGCCCCAATCTTCAGGCTCTGATTCGATGAAGAGTTTTGCCCCAAGCAACGTGTTTTGGATGCCTTTTTCCCCTATAGGAACTCAAGTGCTAACAGCAGGAACAGCTCTTCCTTTGTTGCCTCTAAATGCAGTGAGGTGGTGAGAGAGCAGCACAGCCTGGGCATTTGTTGTGAATGGCTTGTAAGATGCTTGGCCTTTGCTTGCCTCAGCTGCCCTTTTGGGTGAAGCAAGGTGAGCAGAACTTCATGGAAGGGCTGTAAGGAGAAAGCAGTGTTTCCAAGATACCACTGTAGGGAACCACTGCACTTGGCTGGAGGGAGGTGTGTTACACCAAGGCCAACAAATTAAACCTGTGTCCAGGGCAAGCTGATGTGCAAGGGCCCAGGTGTGCCCTCTCCTGTGCCCTGGGGAGGCCTCCCCTGGAATGCTGTGTCCAGTTGTGGGCCCCTCAGCTCCAGAAGGATAGGGAGCTGCTGGAGAGAGTCCAGCACAGGGCCAGCAAGATCCTGAAAGGAGTGGAGCATGTGCCCTAGGAGGACAGGCTGAGAGAGCTGGGTCTCTTCAGCCTGGACAAGAGGAGACTGAGAGGAGAGGAGACCTCAGGAATGGTTAGAAATATGTTAAGGGTGAGTGTCAGGAGGAGAGAGCCAGGCTCTGCTCCATGGCATCCAATGGTAGGACAAGGGGGAGCAAGTTGGATCACAGGAAGTTTAGTATTAACACATGGAGGAACTTCTTTCCAATAAGGGTGAGGGAGCACTGGAGCAGGCTGCCCAGGAGGCTGTGGAGTCTCCTTGTCTGGAGACATTGCTGTGTGAGCTGGTCTAGGTGATCCTGCTCTGGCAGGGGGGTTGCACTAGATGATCTTTCTAGGGCCCTTCCAACCCCTGACATACTGTGATAGTGTAAAATGGGGTGGTGGGTGCAGCATGCCTGCTGGGAAAGAGTCCTGTGACCTGCCAAGGCACTGGGAGCACACTGGGTAGTACAGCTACACTAGGCACTGCTTGAGCAGCTTAACCACAGATACAACTACACCTGTCTGAGTGCTCTGGGACATTCCCATCCCTGCTCACCTACTGCAGTGAAAGGGCCCCGAGGGCACAGAGTGATGGAAATTTGGGTACCAAAGTCCCCTTGGCCCCTTAAGCTCACCCAGCTCTAGTGAGCCAGGCTCAGTCACAATCAGTATGGGATTGATGCAGCAAACCCTGCCTGGGAGGAGACTAGCACACCAAAGGTGTATTTTAGAGAGCAAAACAGTCATTTTTAGGACAACAGTCCTCATCCTCAGGAATCCCATCATCTCCTGCTGGGTGAGTGAGAGCAGTACCTGCTGCTTGCTGGGCTGGCTCACTTGGACATCACTCTGCTCTTAGTGTCTTGCAGAGCTTTGTCAAGCACTTGGGGATGACTTGGCAGAGGGAAAAGTGTTTCTTGAAATGGAAGTCTCCTGATCCCATGCCTCAGAAAAGCTTCATTAATTAAATTGTAGTTGCCAACAGAGAGGGTGTTTTGTGCTGGCAGTTCTATGGCTGGAGGATCTGAGGGCCCCAGGCAAAGCCAAAGGTATTTGATCCAGCAAGATGTTAACTGCCAGAAAATATCCCAACAAGACAGTGTTATGGCTGTAATATGATTAATAAAACATTCCTGCTTTCTTTCTGGCACTGCAGGCACTGGGAAGGCACAGAGACAACATCCAGCTGCTTCTACATCTAATTCAGCTTGGTGGGCATAGAAAGCAGGAGGTGTAGAGCACTGGCACCCCTCAGCCTCTCAGGTCAGACACACTGCATAAAGCAGTGTATTTCCATCCAGAGCAACAGGGAGGCTGGCCAGAGGAAACCAGTGTGTACTCAGCCTCTTAACACCTGCAAGCCCATAAAAGTGTTGTTTCTGATGCCAAAACCAGGGTGCACTGGAGCAGGAAAGGGTCAGCTCTTGTAACTGCTGGTGTTTCTGGTGTTTTGCTCTCCACACACTGCTTCTGCTGTGATAGCACCAGGAGGTTTTGTTGTTGCTAACTAGAGAGAGCAAACAAAAATGTACTTTGCAATCCATCATGAATTTATGCTGTGAGATGGGCTGGGACTGCAACCTCTGATTTTTAATAGGAACTGGGCTATGACCACAGAGCAAGTCAGTCGGAAAACTCCTGAGCTAGCTGAGGCTTGCACAGAAACTCTCTGCCACTTTGTGGGGAAGGAGGACTGGGGGGTTTAAGTGGATCCAAGCTTTTCCCAGGCATCCTCTGTAATCCTGAGACCTCCAACTTCCCTTCCTGCAAAACGAGTTAAAAAATAATCATTTATTTCTCCAAGTTTTGCTCCCCCCCTCTCTTCAGAGTGCAAACCCCATCAGAGAAGGAGCCTGAGTCTCACCTACTGCACTGAGTGCAGTGGAATCCCAATCCATATCAACCTCTACACCTCACATCTTGCAGGCTGCAGCCCAAATCGTGTTTCCCTGGGATCACTACAGACAGGAGCAGCTCCCATGTGAAAGCAGGCTTTATCAACCCACATCACACCACAATTGATGGGTCCCTTAATAAAAGCCAGTGAGATCATCACTCTTGGCTTAATTTTTCCTTTTTATTGCCTTTTACATGCACAAGTCAACCCCTGACATACTGTGATCTCTAAAGCCTGCTTAAAGATCTCTAAAGCCAACACTTAAGGACTTGTTCAAGTCTCTCAGTCTCTGACAAATGGCAGTGTCACTTCAGAGGGACCAAAAGGAGAGGCTTTTAGGAAGAGCAGCTCCAGTCTTGTATCCCATCCTTCAGGTCTCCTGAAAAAGGTCAAGTCCCATTAGAACAGTGAGATTTCCAAGTAATCTTTCAACAGAAGTCACCAGATTATGGACCAAAGGCTTTGTTTCCCAGAAGGATTTCTAGATGCTGTGTGCTCCCACAATATGCACCAAAATCAGCTTCAGATCTTATTGAAATGTTATTTAAACATACAAGAACCTAAATGCAAATAAGGATCTTTTAATTCCTAAATTAATTAGGTTTATTTCCTAAACACCTGGATCACTCAAAACAATGAGGTTTAGGCTCTAAATGGCCTCTGAAGACCATCTCTCTCCCTCAGACACTGCCCCTGTGCAGAAATAAAAGAGCTCCTAGTGCCCAGCTGTATTTCTACAGAACTCAGCAGCAAAATGATGGTTTAAGAGGAAGAGCTAGGATTTATCCCCTCACTTGGCCCTGCTGTTTTTCATAAAGCATATGCCATGTGGAGGATGTGCAGCCCCTGAACTTGCTGCCTTGAGGTGACCTCCAGCTCACAGTTCTACCCCAATGCCTGGAGAAGGGAGCACTGGAAAGGTGGAAGCATTATTGCAGTGCATTGACTCCTTCCTCCTGCTCTAGGAAAAATTGATTCACTGTAGCTGTAAAGAGTTTGCAATGTACTTGCCTAGGTGTAAGTGGTTGGAGCACTCCCTGAGAGCCCCAGCAGCCCATCCCACCATGGCCTGCCACAGGCCCCTCTTGGCAGTAGCTGATACAGGCCAGGAAATCTCTTTGGTGGAAGAGCCTGACCATTGGTGGGCAGCAGCACATACACAAAACTTCATTGTTTCCCTTTTCCCACCTACCATTAATCTGCAATATGCATGGATTGTAATTAAGNCTTCCAACCCTAACCATTCTATGATTCTATGATTCTATGAATATCAGCCATGAGGTCCTCCAAAACAGCTCCATTTGTCAAGAGAATGGTATGGGGGGAAAGAGGGTCTCACCTAGCTCGATGTGTGAATGAGCAGTGCAGAGTTCAGATGCTCCTTTGAGATGGAACACCAGGACACAGCAGTTTTCCAGACCTCTGGAGAAGGTTTGGAAACGTAGTGGTTTCAGTGAAGCACATCATCCAGGGAGCCCCTACAAGAATCTCACTTAGGTTAAGGAGACTGCTGCCTAGTGTAGTGTTAGTGGTGGTGTAGGATGCTCTGGAAATGAGTAGGGGTACAAGTAGGGTCCAGGTTACCCAAGGGCTGGGACTTGAGGCCACAGAGCCAAAGCTCACCCTGCTTGGAGAGCAGAAAGTAGGTGTCAAAGCTTCATGCCTTGTTAAACCATCTTGCAGAGCTTTTCTGTTTGACTGCAGTCCCACTGGGTCACAGTAAAACCTCTTGTGTTCAGCTGATGGAGCCTTTAACAGAAATCAAGGAAAGGCTTCAAACCAGGGGGAGCTAATTAGTTGTTGATTGCCTGGATTCTGCAAGCAGAGATGGAGAGAAAAACAAACCAGAAGCTCTGAGTCCCCCATGTTGACAGGGAAAGTGAGACAGGGGTTGATTTTCAGAGAACATCTACAAGGAGCCTACTTGCAACAGTGAGTACCTTGAGTTGTTTGTTTACTACTTATGGAACAGGTTTCCCACAGAGATGGTGGTTGCCCCATCCCTGGAAATATTCAAGGTCAGGTTTTTTTGAGCTCTGAGCAACCTGATCTAGTTGCACATGTGCCTTCTCACTGCAGGAGGGTTGAACTAGATGACCTTTAAATGTCCCTTCAACCCCAACTATTCCTTCAGGGGGTAAATGAGGGGCTGAAATCTCTCCTTCCTTCCCATGACACTCATGGTCTCCAAGTTGTGCCAAATCTCTCTAACATGCTCAGGTTCTATGAACTGTCCCAATGCAGGCAGAGATTTCATCCCTCAGCTTCCAAGCACACAGAAAGCAGGGGGGGCTGCCAGCATCTGTGCTGTGAGGCTGATGTATCCCAGCTGGGTCCCTGCACCATGCAGGAGCTGTGGGGTTGGGATTTCAAAACATCTGGCACTCCAGGCTGTGTGACATCTGGAAAACCAACAGTTTGCCACCCAAAGTGGGGCTCAGCAGGTCTGGGATTTGCCTCCTTGTCTGAGACCTTCCAGGGTAAGGTCTGGGAGGGAACAGTCTTTCCCTCCTCTGCTTTTGTCCTGGTGTTGGTGTGTTTGCTGGGGTTGTGCTGCCTGAAGTGCTGACAGTTTGGGAAGGCTGCATTCTTCCAGAAGGAAAAACTGAGGAAATAGTTACATCTTTGAAGTCTCCAGCCTATCTCAGCTGCCAAAAGTTCTAAGTAAAAAAACCAAAATGCACTCTGGTTCCAGAGGCTGTGGACCTCACCACCTTGAGCAGGGACCTCTTCCCACCAGGGCTTGTGTGATCACCTCCTTGCAAAGGAGAAAAGCTAGGGTGCAAGGCAGATTCTTGCTTGCCCTTGTGTCTATTTTGGTGTAAAAGACTATGTAAGTTGGTGGCTGAGAGAGAGAGGCAGGGTGATTAGGGAGTTGTTGTGGAGGTGGAGATGCTCTCTGTTCCAGAGAAGCCCCTGGGGCAGTGCCCAGCAGTCAGGGTGCCTGAGCTCTGCTCTCCAGGACTGATGTGGAATTCAACATATTTAACCATTATCCATTGAGGTTCCTCTTGCAGTGTCTCACCCCTTGCCCCTTCCTTTGTTTGTCAGTTGGTGGATGCTCTGACCCTTGTTAGTGAACAGGAGAGCTCGAGGGCTGTTTATTATTTAATGCTGTATTTCTTGGCTTTCTTTTCTTCTATTTGTCTGTCTGCCATTTAGTGCCCCACACTGAAGAAGTTCTCGATGTGTTGTCCAATCCCTCTGTGAGATATTTGATTGAAATGTGTATCACCTGCCTGAGTAAACTGGCTGGCAGGGAAAGGCTTCCCCAACAGCTGCTTTCTTACACTCTCTGCCTTTCCAGCAGAACTCAAATGAATTGCTTAATTTCAAGCAAATTTGATAATAAGGTTGAGGTGTCAAGAGTGATTACATTCCAGAGCAGCATGGCACTTGATTTAGTTAAGCAGAGAGATCACGTTTGAGTTTTATTATTTACTTCCCTCCCCCCATCCTAATTTCCTCCAAAGAAGGATAAGAGTATTTGCTGTTTGCTGGTACCAGGGATGGCTGGGGACAAGGCTGCACTTGATCTCCTCCTCACAGACCTTCTCAGGGGACTGTCTGTGCCCTGTTTGGCAAGACAGGACCAACATCAGCAGGTCTAGGACCCAGAGAAACTTCCCCAGAAGCATTGCCTGGGCCTCATATTTTTTCTCTGAGCATAAGCACTGAGGTGCATGACCTTTGCAGCTTGCCTGTGTGCCTTTAAGTTGCTTTAACCACATGTGAAGCAGTGGTATTAATAATAATACTATTCACACCAGAGTCTCCTGGGCAGCTGAATGACAGTATGAATATGGATTAATATTCCTTAGCCACAAGGGACTTAGGAAGGAGCTGATGGAAGCACAGCTTGTGAAATTAATAATCACCACCCACTTGGAGGAAAAGGAATTGGATTATAGGGATTCCAAAATTAATAGTATCCTGGGCAGGCAGAGGCTACTGAAATATTCATTGGGTTCAGCTAACCTAAGACAGTAAGAGGCAGGCAAGGTGTGATGCATTATGTAGCCACGGGCCATGCTGAGCTGCTTTTCATGGCCATGGGGGCCAGTGCTGGGGAGCTGTCTCCTTTCTGTGGCACTAATTGGGCAGAGGCACACAGTTATTGTCAGAGATATGTATATCCAGTCAGGAGTGCTGCCAGGCACTCAGATGCACAGCAGAAATAAAGCAGCGTGGGCTGCTCTTGGGCTGAAGCATGGGAAAACTGGGGGAGAGGGACTTGGGGGTTTTGTCAGGAAAAGGGTTTTCAGCTGGATACCTGCCTGAGTCCTGGGGGCTGCCTGGGCAGAAACATCTTGATTTGAGCATTGCTGTAGTGCTGTGTGAGGCTGCAGCTGCTGTGGGGTATCAGTACTGCAGGACAGGGCAGGAGGCTGGCTGTGTGAAGAGGCTCCTGTGCTCCTGAGAGCCATGCCCTGCCTGTGTCAGTGGGAGAAAAGAACTGATCTTGCTCCCAAGCATGTGAAATCAGTGAGAAAAAGAGTGAACCCACTGGTGTCTCCCAGGTGTCCCTAAAAGTGGCCATGAGCTCCCAGGACATGTTAAATCCTGCAGCACTGGAGATCTGGGGGAAGGCAACTCGCAAAAAGCCCTCTGAGGAGGAGTGGTGCCTGCTGCTGACCAGATTCACTTTAACTCTGGATGTGACCCAATGCATGTTTAAAATCAGCAGGAGCCTTTCAAGCGAAGCAAGGTGTACATGGTTGTTCTGCTGGAGGTATCTCAGGAGGCCAGGCACAGTCTGAAAATNGACGATCTCAGGAGGCATTGTGGAACATCTCAGTGGGAAGTGTCCAACATGCTGCTGTTAGGAGCTCTGGTGAGCAGAGTCCTGAGGGACCTGGAGTAGTGTCCAGTGGGTGCCTGTTCCTGGCTTGGTTTGGGGTTTTTCTGTATTGATGGCTTTCAAAAAGGCATCTTAATGACATTTATGAGGCTGGTTTAAACCAGAGAAGTTCCCTTGCCAACAAGATATCTCTGCTACATAAAAAATATCCAGATGAAGGGATGACAGCTCTGTATCCATAATGCTTTCATCCCAAGGTGCCTTTATGCAACTGCTAAATATTTAATTTCTTTTAACTTCCAGCCTTGGATATATTTAGCAGGTGAAGATTCAAGAAGCCTCTGCCCCATGGGGGTGGGAAGGGAACAGGTCAGCATGGGGCAGACACAACCCACAGCCAGCATGGGCATCTGGGCCCCAGCTCCTCTGACACCTTCCTCTCCTACAGTGCCATCCAGCTGAAATGTGTTGTGTGGATTTAAGGTCTGCTTTAAACTCAAGAGTTTACCTTTGTAGCTGTCTTTGATTAGGAGTTGAACTTGATCTGGAGGAAATGTTTTGAGGCTCCTTTGAAGCAGAAGAGCTGTGATTTCCTTGGGGTAGGCTTTGGGCTGTTTTCCAGATCAGTGTGATTGAAGCAGTGCAGGTCCCAAGTGTGGGGAGATCATTGGTGCTGGGAAGAGACACACAGCCTGTCCTGTTCTCCTCTCCTAAAGAGGTGGATGGCCCAAGCAGGAGCATTGGGAAACTCACCTGTTGTCCCTTCCAGTTCTCTCCACTCTAAGCCCTGTTCCAGAGAGCACATATGTGACTTGGCCCATATACTGCAGCTGGTGGGAAAGGCAAGGTTCATCCATTGGAGTTGTGCTGGAAGCAGGGAAGGAGAGCTGTTCTTTTTCTCTGGCCTCCTTTCCTTCAAAGTTCAGCAAAAAAAAAAAAGAGCTGAAATGTCAAAGCAGAAAATGCTTGTTGATATGCAGGTACATCTTTAAAAATGGAAATTCTCCTCAAACTTCTTTAGCTTGAACACTGCAAGTAATAATAGATTGCCTTTACATTTTGCTGGTGGACCAAAGGCTGGGGCTGAGGCTGGCAAAAAGACCCTGTAGAGTGGGATCCTCTGCCAGGGCTGTCCTGCAGCCTCTGTAGTGCTGGGAAGGAACAGGCAATGTGGGATGTGAGTCCTCCTGTCCAAAGTGATGTGTCCATGTTAAATGAGGGAATCATGTCCTGGGAACTTTCACTCTCCCCCAGGCACTTCTGGGTAATCAGTGGTGAACTCTGATATAGCTAAATATGCTAAGGATGTTTGAAGCATCCCTACACTGCTGGAGTGATGTTGTGGGATGTCTTAGTTCCCTCTGAAGGAACCCAGACACCTCTTTCCCTCCTTGGGTGCACCACTGAACTGTCAATGCTTCTCAGCTGCACACCCAGAAACCACAAAGCCCTGAAACAAAGTACTTAAAGACTTCTGGCCCTTGAGGTTTAATCACAATTTTAGATAGCCAAAATTATTCCCAGCTGCCTGATGTGCCTGAGGGTGTCCTGTCCTGAGTGTCAGCCAACAGCAGCTTGAGGTTTATCACCTCCAGGATTCCTGCACTAGGCTCCAGTGATGGGCTCCCAGCCCACATGCTTTGGCCTTGCCCTTCTGGCTTTGCTGTTCCTGAGCTGACTGTCCCAGCTGAAGACATTCATCCTCAGAGGCTCTCCCAGCTAGCACATGAACAGTTAAGTGGCTCAGAGTGCCTGCTCAGGAAAGCATCTTGTTTGCCCTGAAGGGGGGTGAGAAAAAAAAAATCTGGAAAAAAGGACCTCTGGGAGACCTTGTTAGATTAAACCAACATACCAAGCTGCTGAACAATGGTTGACATAGCAGGGCTCCCCTCCCCAGCTCCTATAGATCACAAACATATGCTCAGTGCATGCAGGCTCAGTTTTTTATTCCACTCTGTTTCAGCTCCTGTCTATCCTCTCTTTATATTCTGCCTGTGACACAGAAGTTAATTTGAGAAAAAGGATAAAGTGTCACATTCTCTTGAGAAATGAACATGTAAATGGCCTGGAAGCAGCAGCATCTTCCTCTTTTTCTTTTTTTTAAGTTCTTTACCACAAAAGCAGCATTAAATCTGCTCTTCCTAATCCACCATTGCCATAGCTGCTTCCCTAGTGTCAGGGAGGATGGATGGGCCAGTGATGGAGCAAAGCTTGGGGCAGGGGGGTTGGGAGTTGGCCTCCCCCCACCCTAATGACTTGCCCTGCTCAGAGAGATGCTGCTGGAGCTGGGAGGCAGTGCCCAGGCAGGCTGGGACCTTGAGGGGCACAGCCTTGCTCTGCCAGCACTGAGGGATGTGAAGGTCCTCCTGACTGGAAGCTCCTGCTATCTGTCCATCTGGGATGGGCTGTAGGAGCACAGTATCCCAGTATGTCAGGGGTTGGAAGGGACCTAGAAAGATCATCTAGTGCAACCCCCCTGCCAGAGCAGGATCACCTAGACCAGCTCACACAGCAATGTGTCCAGGCAGCTCTGCAATGGCTCCAGACAAGGAGACTCCACAGCCTCCTGGGCAGCCTGGGCCAGTGCTCCCTCACCCTCACTGGAAAGAAGTTTCTCCTCATGTTAATACTAAACCTCCTGTGGTCCAGCTTGCTCCCATTCCCTCTTGTCCTACCATTGGATGCCATTGAGCAGAGCCTGGCTCTCTCCTCCTGACACTCACCCTTAACATATTTCTAAGCATTGCTGAGGTCTCCTCTCAGTCTCCTCTTGTCCAGGCTGAAGAGACCCAGCTCTCTCAGCCTGTCCTCCTAGGGCACATGCTCCACTCCTTTCAGGATCTTGCTGGCCCTGGGCTGGACTCTCTCCAGCAGCTCCCTATCCTTCTGGAGCTGAGGGGCCCACAACTGGACACAGGATTCCAGGGGAGGCCTCCCCAGGGCACAGGAGAGGGGAGAAGAACCTCTCTGGCTCTGCTGGCCACGCTCCTCTTAATGCATCCTAGGATGCCATTGGCCTCTTGGCCACAAGGGCACATTGCTGCCTCATGGGCATCCTCCTAGCCACCAGCACTCCTAGAGCTTTTTCCCCAGGGCTGTTTTCCAACAAATTAGTTCCCAGTCTGTACTGATCCATGGGCTTGTTCCTTCCCAGATGCATGTCCATCCCAGCACAACAGATGTGTCAGGGGAATCAGATGCAGCAGAATGAGGGATGTGGCTTTGGCAGTCCTTAGCTTTTGGGCTCACTGGGGATGTGGCACACAACACACTTACCACAAAGGGTTAAATGTAGGTGTCTTCTGCATGTGTCTCCTACCAGCAAGAATAACAGGGATGACAAAAGTGAGTTTTATTGATTCCTTTGGAAGGAGGATTGCTATTTTGCAGTGACTTTTGGAAACAAAGGCTATAGGCACACACCAGAGGCTCCCATTATGCAGAGAAAAATAGCCAGCTCCAAAAACTAGCCCTTCCTTAGAAAGGCTCCAGCACTAGAACTAAATATTAATGTTTAAAGATATTCCTTCTTAATATTTCAGGAAGCAATTGGAAGTCCCACAGTAGAGTTCATTCTACTTTTTTAAATGGAAATATTTAACTTGGAGCACCAGAGCTCACATTGGCTCCAAGATAAACTTTCCTTGGCAGTTGCAGCTCGTGTATAATGCTAAAAGCAGCTCCATCTTTGGGGTGGCATATTTGATTTTCTTTCTTTTTTTAAGCTCATCTTGGAAAGCCAGCTCCAAATTAAAGGGAGGACTTGAGCAGCTGCTCTTTTGCTGAGGAGTCCAGGAGCTTGTCTGTGGCTGGGGAGTGGGGAGAATGGCTGTCTGGAGGGGGAGGCAGGCTCTGAACTGAAGGTCGGGCTAATTAAATCTGGAGAAGTCACCAGAGAGCCCAGTGTTTCTGCATATGATATCTTCAAAGCTTTCCCTTGTGCAGGGTGTGATAAGGAGAGGGTCAGCTTGACACTTTCATCTTCTGGAAGGCTGAGCGTTGAGCTAAATAAAGAAATAAACAGATGTTGATTACAGCAGGAGGAAGGGACAGAAATATCTGCCTGTTCAAACAGCTAATGTGTCTCTCAGGGCTCCATGTGCTCCTTCTGCTTATGAATAGTGGGATTTTTTTAATATTGTTGTTGTTGTAAGCTGCCACTCAAGTGCTGTATTGGGTGAACACTGCTTTCACACAGAGCTCCTGGCCTTGCATGCAAGCTAACCTTCACCAGCACTCACACATCTCCTCATCTTCTGCAGAGACATGGAAGTGGAAAAGCAAACACGTGCAGGGGGTCTGTGTCTTGTCCTGTGGTTGGGGATTTGTTGAAGAACAAGCTGGAGTAGGTAGTTCCAGCTCATGAGCATCTCTCTTTTGGTCTCACCACTTGCAAGTGTCTCTTTTCTGCCCTTGCAATCCACACTCAGTTGCAGCAAGTTTCTGTAGCTGGGAGCACTTAGCGTGTCTGAAAAACCAAGCTTGCAGTGCATGAAGCTATAGATTCAGACATTTATAGGAGGAAAAACCTACCAGGCTGCCCAGGGAACCTCCAGTGCCATGCCCATGTGAGGGAATCCAGAGGCAGAGCTCAGCACCCTGGGGCTGCTCCCCAAAAGCTGCCCCTCGCTGTGGAAGCACAAGGCTGGAGGCACCCCTAAAACTCCAGAAAACTAGGGGAAAGTTTCCAGTAGTGGTTTGGGTGGGTTTTTTTTCTTACATATCCTCTAGTGACTTTTTGTTGTTAAGAGTTGCAGTTGGACATGGAGGTTTTGAAGTGGATCCTTAGGCTGGAGTCCCATCTTTGTGAGGGTGCTCTGGCATGGTGGGATAGGGCAGTGGCTGGGAAAGGCAAGCAGTGACTCCAGAGGGGTTGATTTTGCACTTATGCACACTGGAATTAAATCCTCCTGAAGCCTACAAATTGCTGTTCACTCTCTGATGGCCTGAGGAACAAAATTGAGTTGCTTTTATTATTTACTACTGTAAAAGAAAACAGAAGACACAGTGGTCTGTACTGGTGGTGTGAGCAGATCTTTCCTAATAGTTTGTCNATCCAGTCTTGGTGATTCTGTGTGATTCTGTCAAACTCCAGACTTTCTCAAAGAGATGAGTTTGCCTTTTCTAGGGCTAATACATCATAGGAGATTTCAGCCTCAGGGAGTTACTCCTCAAGGCAAGGCAGAAGGTGATTTCTTCAGCTCCTCTGCTGGCTCCTGGATGGGTACACAGAGCTGTGCAAATGCTGCTCACAGGCTGCTGGGTAGCTGGAGTTCCCAGCAAAATGACTAAATTCCTCTTTCTCAGCTCAGACATATAAACTTGGGAGTGGAAAATGTCTGGCAAAAGGCAGACATGCAGAAGCCATGGTTGACTTTCTGTGTTGCTCCAGTCAGGTAAGGCAGCAGCAGCAGCTGTGGCTTTGCTGGTGCACCCAGTTCCTGTCAGTGGCTCAGATGACAGTGTGGGAGCATTGCTATGGGCTTGCCTATTCCTTAGCCTTGTCCCAAGGCACCTACAACTGCCCACTGCAGGATGTGCTATCAGGCTAGATGATAATTCCAGAGTGAAATGTCAACCTCATTCACAAGAGCATCATTACCCATTAGCTAATTAGGCATTAGCCATTCCAGCACTGCTGTTAGTTGCTTTTTAAAAAGCCACTGGATATTAGGAGAGAGAAACAGTTTGAAATTGCACTTATGATGGTAGGTTTGAAAGAGCAGGGAGTCCTCTGATGCTTTCAGTATGTTAGAAAGCAATGACTGAGTCACAAACACCACTTTTTTTTTTTCCCAGCCCAGCAGTGAGGAAAAGAGGAAATATGTGCACATTTCTGAATGTGTCCTGTGGAAAGGGACATGATTTCCTATGGGCAAGGGTGTGAACTCACAGTGACTGGAGGTCCTGTTCAGTAGTGGTAACAGAACTAGTGAAAACATTGGCAAGTTTGACTGAGACCACATTCCAACTTCAGTTTTCATATTTGGGTGTGGGAAAGTCTGCTTTCTGGGAACAGCTTTGAGTTTGAATTCAAAAACCTGAGCCTGTGAAGACTGAAATGGCTTCTGGTGGTTGCTCTAAACCTTCTCCCAGTAGTCTTGGGATCACAGTTCACCCTTAACGTGGAGAGAGGTCCAGAGCTGCTCTCACCCCTGTGGCAGCTCAGCCATCCCAACAGGGCTGAGATTTTGCTTTTGGTAACTTCACAGTAAAACTCTGTGTTTCCACTTCACTCTGAGTGGCCCAAACATGAGAGTTCTCAGGAGACTTTGTGGTTTCCTGCCTGTCTTGTACCACACAGAAATCTCCATGGGCTCATTCTGAAACTCCCTACAAGGAAAACTAGCCAAGATGGATGGGAGTGGAGAGCTCTTGGGAGGACAAGTTTTGGCTGGGTTTCAGTCCTAGGCTGCAGACAGCTAACCTATTCCCTTCAACACCAGCTGCCTCTGAGTGAGAGCTACCTTTCTTGCTTCAAACATCTGCTGCTGAAGCAAATAGCATCTAAAGGATGCTGCCATCTCCTCCTCCTCTCCATTCACAGTAAGAACACAGGACAATAGGAGACTCTCCTTCCAATGCCTAGAGCAGAGAAGAGGTGTGGTGGAAGATGGCTCTTCTCACAACAGAACTGAGAAAAGGAGGAGATCCATATTTACATAGATCTTTCATCTAGATGTAAACCTGGGGAATAAAAAGCAATTTTATGTACATTAGATAAGGGAGCCATGTTCTCCTTTTAAATGAAGCAAAGATTAAATTGGTCCCAATAGGATGACTCCTAATTCCTTCCATTTATATATTCTTGTTTTATTATGCTTGTGTGATAGCAGCACTTTGTAAGGAAGACTGAGCAGATAATGCAATCAAAGAAGGTCCACAGGAGTGATTTGCCTGAGTTATCAATATTTCTGAAGCTACTTCCTGGGTTATTTTATTCCTATTTCTCCATCAGTCCTTGACATTTCAGCTCTGTGTTGAACAAGAGTCAGGGAGAAGCTTGTGCTCCTCTGCCTGCCACCTGAACAGTGAACAAACACTCTGCTGGCTGCCCCCTGACAGCCTCATTCCCTCCAATCTCAGCACATTACATTCCCATTCAGCATATCTTTGCACCTCTCAGCCTGCAATTAAGAAGGAAATATGGTCTAGGTATCCTCTCCATGTTACAGCAGGGAGAAGGCTTTTTATGGGAGGCAGTAAAAGCATTGTAGCAGCCAGGTTTATTAGTGATGCTGAATGCTAATGAACCCCAGGAGCTGCTCTGAGCTCACTGATGGCCAAAATCCAGAATGTCCCACACTGTTTGCTACTGATGGTCCTGGTCCCAAGCTGTCAGTGAGCTCCAGCTGCCCTTGGGCCATGAGATAGCAGCTATTTATGTACATGTGGGGCAGAGGAGAGTTAAAAGTGAAAAGGTATGGACAGAAGTGCCTAGCTGAAGTCAAGGTTCAAGTCTGGAGATTAAGAGAGATGCTATGTAAGTGGGACATGTGCTGCCTTGGTGATTTCATAAGGCTTGTCCAGTTCCTTCAGCATGCAAGAGCCAATGTTCTGGAGAGAGAAAAACGAAGGATATGAGTCTTCATGCCTGGCTTGTTTGCTATGCTTGCTTTGCTTTGGGAGTGGTATAGTTCACACTAGAAGATGTCTGGAACTACAGTGAGAGTGAATTCACAGTGATTTAGGGNGCCACAGGAGACCACAAGGCATTGTCAGACTGTGCCTGGATTTAGGGAGATAGCACACAGAAAATGTCAATGGTGGGTGTTACAGGAGTGTTGAATGCCTCCAGAATAACCACAAAGAAGGGGCAGGGAGGAGAAGTGGCTGTGGACAGAACTATTGCTATGGCTGTACCTCCCTGGCAGGGCAGAGCAGGGAGATGATGTGAAGCACATGCACTGGTAAGCAATGGAATTTAGTGCCACATAAATTCCCAGGACAGAGCTCTACCATGTGGAAAAGGCTCCCTTGGCTGGAGGTTGTCTCCAGCTATGAGGTGAGGTCAGAAGGGAAAGGGGAGGGGATGGTGTGTCATGTCCAGGGCACATCAGGAAGCACTGCAGCAGTGGTGGTGGCACAGCCACGGTCACTGCTCAGAGAGCCTGGAGTGAGGAGATTGATTTCCAGCAGGCCTCTGGTCCTGTCCATGTACTGTGCCAAGGTGGTGTCAGGCTGCTCTGCACCAGGGTTCTCTACCTGGGCACTAGCTACAAAATTCACCTTCTGGAGTAAAAGCAAACTGAGCAGCTGCTTGGGTAGAATGGGTGAAGCCCCTGGGCAGTGCCAGGCACCAGCAGAGGGTTTAAGCACTGGGTGAGGCCAGCTCTGCCCCAGCCTGGGCCCACAGCTTCCAGGAGTGAAATGCAGAGCTAGGAGAATTCCCTCTACTCTGAAGGAAATTCAGAATGAAATTGAAGGGGCAAAGTCTGGTTTAGCTCCAGCAATGATCCTGGTGTTGTGTTAGGAGGGTCCTTATACCCTGAGCAAGCTGGTGCTAATGGAGGCAGGTTGGGTTTCAGCTCTCCATACAGAGGCACTTACCCTCTCTGGGCAGCAGTAAATTTTACTCAGAGTGTGTGTATGTGTGTGTGTGTTAAATACTTTCCTCAACAAATGTGCACACGGGTGCATGTGTATATATGATTTAATAGTTATCACTCTATACTTAACAGGATTACAGAGATCTGCAGACAAATGAATGTATCACTCTACAGCCTTATCAGTGACTGATAAGTAAAAGCCTGAAGATTGTTGAGACAATTATGTTTTGATATTCATCTTAATACTTGTTCAGGAGACAAAAGGGATAGATCTCTTTCTGGTTCCAAGCCTCAGCCAAGAGGCAGGCACAAGAGCCCCTGATGCCTGCAGCTCAGATCCAGCCCTCTTCTTGGCTGGCTGTTGGACACAGCATCCTCACCTGGATTGCAGGGACAGGCTGGAGCTGTGCTCATCTCCCCACTGTCTGCAAGACAAACATAATCCAAACATGGCCTCCCCAAGCTCTTCCCAACAGCAGCTCCTTGAATTCTTCCCAAAACTCTTATCTCTGCTCTGGGGAGACCTCACCTGGAGTACTGTGTCCAGCTCGAGTCCTCAGCACAGGAAAGATGTGGATCTGTTGGGGAAGGTCCAGCAGAGGCCACAAAAATGATTTGAGGGCTGTAGCTCCTCTGTCAGTATGGAGCCAGGGGGATGAGGAACCGGAGCAGACAGAAGAGCCTTGCTGGGAGGGAACATTCCCACCCTCTGGTGTCCTGTACTCTTTGGCCATGATCTTGTGCTAATCTGGAGAAGTTTTCTGGAGCTATTGAAAACAGCTGCCACTCTAATTAGGGTTGGGGCTGTTTGTATTACCAAAAGTGTCAAATTGCCTCATTACAACAAAACCAGGACACACTTTGGTGCAGAAAATTGGATGAGTTCAGCTTTGTAGGAAGTTGGAGCTCTCCTTAGTATTTTGGAAACAAAGCAAAGGAAAATGAAGTAGGAGATGCTCTCAGCTGTTAGGTGTGGGCAGGCACTCAGGAGTGAGTCTGTGCAGCATCAGTCAGCCTGGTACTTCAGCCCATGAGCAAAGGTCTCAGGTTCTGCCAAGCAAAATGGCTCAAGTGGAATATCTACAACCACCTAAATTGTGAGACAAGAATGTGCACTGCAAACAACACCAACGTTCCTCAGAAATAATTGATTTTGGCATAAGTCCTTTTTTACAGACATGAAATGCCATTGAAATCTCTCCAGTTTTCTTTAAGCAATTTCAATCTAATCCAAAGCCATGTTTTTTTCCAGTGGGAACCATTTCAGAAAGGGCTACACAGTGGTTTAAACAGCTTCCCCCTGACAGCAGCCTGCAAGCCTAAACCATGCCTGGCTCTGGTGGGACCTGTCTCCATGAGGAGAGAGTTTATCTCATGTTATGGAGCTCTGGCCAGGATTTGCAGTGAGGACTCAGCCTGGGGGGCTGCATGGATCCTTCCTTTTAGAGGAAAGCACCCCCCAAATCCAGGAGGTGCAGCCAGTCTGCAGCATTGCTTGTGGAATGTGTGCCCATGGGAGCAGAGTTGGGCTCAGCTGTGCTGCTTCCTTTGCTCTCCATGTGAGCCAGCTGAATTTCTAATCTCTTCTACATCCTTATTGCAGACAAGCTTTTCCTCCTAACGGGGTGGAAAGCAAGCAGGGGGATCTACTTGCCATTACCTGCATTGAAATAACACTGGAAGGTTGTCATCTTTAAATCCCACCAGGCAGATGCTTTTGTAACATCTTAAACCTAACCAATGAACCCAGAATCAACCTCCTTAATAGAAAAGGGAGATAAAAGATTAATCCTTCCACATACTTTAACAGTAGGAGAGCAGTGATATTTCAAAGGCAAGACAGACATCCTGGAGGTGAAGGCAAAGGATGCGTGGGAAGCACAGAAGGGATGCAGACTTTAGAGGTGAATAGGAGGGCATCTGTGCTCAGCACTGTGAACATCTCAGTCGTGAGATGAGACCTCTTGATTCCACACTGAAGTGGAACTGCACATTTCTGCCTCTTATTTACTCTGCAAACAGTCAGTAAAACCTCCAGCCCTGCTTGCTTTGAGGGACAGTGGCTGCTATTGCCATGATGTGCTGAATGTCCTGGCACAGCTTGCTCTCACCCACCTTTATGAGACAGCCTCAGGTGGGGTCAACAGCTACATGTCTGCAAATGTTCTCATAAAATAAGCAGTCACTGATTTACCAGGAGCTGAGGTGGTTTTTGTTTCCAACATTTCCAAGCTGTACAGCCTGGCACTGCCTGGCTTGGGGCTGTGCAGGTAAACCAAGCCCCAGCCTTTAAACAGGGATATCCTGGTCAGAAAGTTTGGCAATGTTGTGTAAATAGAGCAAACATAACACCTTCCACCTGGAGAACCTCACCTGCCCCTGCAATGGGTGTGTGCATGCCTCTGGGTTTATAGATATCACTCAGAAATCAGCAAAGCCACTGAGAAACAGCTAGAGTGGTTGTGAAGGTGATATTTTTCTCTTAATAAACTGGCTTGGGGTTTCTTTCTCTTTCTGTTTTCTGGTTCCCATCAGCTGGTGAGGTATCTTACCCAGCTCTGCTTTCTGGGAAATCAAGGAGCCAGTTCCTGCACTGCCACTGGCTTCAGCAGAAGCAAGGGTGGCTCTCAATTCCCTCTAAGCCAAACAAAACAGCATGGAAAGGACATTGAATTCCTTTCCATAAGTCACCAGAGGGGTATTTACTAGATGTAGAAGACTTGTTTTAATTTTTCTTTTAATGAGGCTAAGGAAGAGCATGCAGTGAGCACCAAGGCCGAGTTTGGCAAGGGCAGGCAGTAGAAACTATGTGGAAAAGGGGACAAGGTACAAGGTGATATCCTGGGATGTGGCTTCATGGTGTTACTTCAGTGTTTGAGAGCTGGTTTAGTTCAAAAAGTCTAAAAAATATCTTTAACATGTTTCCCAGGGGACAGTCCCTTCACTCAGCCATCTTTTCCAAGGTATGGAGTCACAAGCATAGGCTAGGCCAGAACCCCCCTGAAGGAGATATTGCCTCACCTCATGCATTGCTAAGCTGAGAAGGCTGTCACACAACACCTTGGCTGCAAAATATTGACACAGCTTCATCCAATTACATTTTGAACCTGTGGGACAAAAATCTGTCGGCAGCTGTTAAATGTGATGGCATTATCTGTGTCTCTGGAGGTGTGAAGCTGTGGATCACCAGATGTGGAGAGACTGTGCAGGGAATCCATCCATATGGGCTTGCCCTGGATTTACAGCCTCCTCATCGTGTTGAAGGCAGGAGGAAATGGCACAGGCAACAGTTACTTCCTCATCCTCTCTTAGCAAGGCAGCTTAGGTGAGGATGGATCAGAACAAGGCAGAAGGTAAATTGTCCAAGCCTTGAGGGCAATAGCAGGAGCTTAGCTAAGCAGGATATCTGCTGCTCACTGGTGTGTGGCCAGGAGCTGAGGCAGACAGGGAAGTTTTAATGGTGAGGGAGGCTGATCCCTCCTATTACCCTCTGGAATAGGTGTTCCATGTCCCACTGGACCAGTTCCCACCTTTCAGAGCCATCATGGCAGCACATGGGCAGAAGCAGCTCCTCTAAGAGTATTGATTGCTCAGCTTTGCCTCTCCTGGTGCTGGTTTACCCCAGTTTGGGCTTGACCTGTTGCAACCTGCAATGCAGTGGCTTAATCCTCAGGAAGGGCTACACAGTGGTTTAAAGCAGCTTCCCCCTGACAGCAGCCTGCAAGCCCAAACCATGCCTGGCTCTGGTGGACCTGTCTCCATGAGGAGAGAGTTTATCTCATGTTATGGAGCTCTGGCCAGGATTTGCAGTGAGGACTCAGCCTGGGGGGCTGCATGGATCCTTCCTTTTAGAGGAAAGCACCCCCCAAATCCAGGAGGTGCAGCAATAGCAGCAAGTGGCAGTGCCCCACTGGGGCACGGACAAGGACATCTCCATTCTTATGACACTTCTGAGCTTGTCCTGCTCCGTCAGAAGAGTGAAAGGTGAAGGCAACATTGCAAGTAGGGAATTTGCATTATGCTACTAGTGAGTGTCCTTCCTTCACTGGAGCAGAACCTTAGGCCAGCCATGGGCTGCAGGCCATTAGCAGACTGGAGTCAGCCAGGGCAGCTGAGCTGAGTTGGCTACAGGTGTATCCCAGAGCATGGATATCATGCTCAGTATAAAGGGGGAAGTTTGCTAAGGATAAAGAAGTTTCTTACTCTTCTTCTTTTTTCCCATCCCTGCAGTGGTTTGCTCATCATTTTACTCCTGAGGGCTGCTTTCCTGTCTGCTGTGACCAGAGGTGAGTATGACTTCATTTATTTTGTATTGGCATTGATATTAGTGTGGCTGTTTCATTAAACCTTATCCTTATAGCAACTCATGGGTCTTCTTTTCCCAATCTTTCTACCCTCTGGGGAGGAGTCATCAGGTGCTGGGGGTTAGCCCCAGATCCAGGCTGAAGGGGGAACAGGTAGCATTTCTCCTTGAGCCTGGCCCAGGGAGCTGATGCCTTGGGGCAGCTCAGCCTTGCACTCTGCATTCTTGGTCCCACTGAGGGGAGGTGCAGCTGAAGCCTTGATAAAGCAGAACTGTGCTCTTCCATGAGCAGGAATTCCCAGGGGGATACCTGTGTTATTAAGGGAACAAACTGATGTGCAAGTTGGCTGTTTTTCTTTTGTTTTTCTTTCTTTTTTTTCTTTTTCAAGCAATGCATCCAGCTCTTCATGAAAGGCAATTTAAAAAATAGCTATTGAAGGTTTTTAATTCAAGTATGAGTGTGCCTTCAGCTAGGGCAACTGATTGCCTCTTCCCTAAGGGAATAAGCTGGTTTATAAAGCACCATTCATTTCTATAATGGACTGCTCCCTTTGGGGCAAAACACTCTGTTTTAACTAAAAGGAATTTGTATATAAACAAGACTTAATGCATCCCAACCCAAAAGAAGAAGCCCTTTCTCCCTGCCACATCAGCATGTGTTTGCAGGACCCCAACCCACAGCCCAAGAGTGCAGGTCCCCTGGCACCATCCCTGGGGCTTCCAAACTGGGATGTGGAGATGATGGCAGAGCCAGGCCTGGGCATGCTCCAAGCCATACACAGGAGGGAAATACCAACAGCAGCACATACAGCCAAATTAAAACTGGGATGGCTGAAAGGCAGTGGAATGGAATCCCTTCCCACTATAGTACCCAGCAGGGGGGTGAGGGCTGCTACCTCTGCACAAAAAGGCAGAATAACAGACAATTAATTAGCAGCAGGACTGGTTGGCATGGAAAAAACCCCACCTTGTGCTACTGTTGATTTGCATGCAAATCCCCTGTGGGTAGGGGAGGATTCAAGGGGGCTGGCAGGAAAGGATGGCTGGGAGGGTTTAACCTTGGCTGGTGCAAAAGGCATTGCTGCTGCTGCTGCTTTTGACACACGTGTGGGTCAGCCAGACCATGGAGGAGAATAATTAGGGAGGGAAAGGAATGCAAACTCTTATTATTGAAGATACCTGGGGGCTAATGGCATGAATACATTTGTTATAATTGACCTGTGGCCCAATGATGATCATTCCTCTGTAGAGATAGGCACTTAATCTATTCCCTGTGCCAACATGGATGTGTGAAATAATTGCAACCTTGGCTCAATCTGCTTTCCACTCTTCTGGAGAACAGCTAATTGAAGATACCAAATAGTGACTAATGTTAGAATAAACAATATTATGACTCAAGTGACTTATGAGGGCTGCAGATATGATGCACATTTAATAGGACATGACTTACCCAGACATGTAATTCTTTCTCCATGCAGAGTAAAGTGAGTGTGGCAGAAATGCCAGAAACAGCTTTGCAATTGGAATATGCAATTTAAAATAAGTAAAGATTACTCCCAGGTAGTTTATTGCTTTAACTACATCATGGCAGGTCCCTGTAGCAGCCTGCATAATGACACTCATTTGGTTTTTGGTTTGTGTCAAATATCTTCAGTTAGTTTTGCTTTATTGGCTTCATGCAATTTATTGCTGCACTAGAATGTGATTGTAATGCAACTAGTATTTTAGTTTTATCTTTCACTGGTAATTTTTCTTCTTTATGGAGCCTATAGTGTCTGCATTAATAAAAGCCATAGGAATTATACAGTGTGGAACCATGTTTTAGTAAGTGCCAGTTCACAATAGAAAGACCCAAAAATCAGTGTTCTCTAGCCCAAAGGAGGACAGACAACCACCAGGATGTTGTGTGGCACCTCCTGCTCGTGCTACTGCTTTGAAAACTTACTCAAACACTCCTGCTTGTCAGAAGGAATCACGGGGTGAATTTATCTCACTAAATACCAGCTGTTTCTCCAACCTGGCAATGGCTTGAGGGCTCAGGACTCTCAGACTGGACAGTCTTTAGGAGCTGGAAGGCAAACTGGGGAGTAGGAATGGACCTTGTGTAAGGAGGTCCTAAACACAACATGAGTGCTCTGATTTTCTTGCTTAACCAAAGTGTGTCTAGTGACACCTGTGCTGCTGTGGAAAGGAGAGGGTTAGTGGTCAAAACAGCAAGTGAGGTTTCAAAGGCAGGGGTTTTATGCACAATGTGAGGTAGGCAGGGACCAGATGATTGCTGCAGGAGCCTTGCTGCTGCCCAAGCTCTCAGTGACCAGCAGCTTCTACTGTAGTGTTTCAAACTAAATGTCCTGACTTCTTTAACCTTCTTTTAAACCTCCTGCTTTACCAAGGTGTAAGAAGGAATGGATGTGTTGATGCATAAAAGCCTGTGAGGTGATCAGATAGCTCTGTGCTGTGGGCACACAGTGTTTGGTTGCCTATGGTCTGCTCTGCCCATGTGTGCAATGCTCACCTGAGCAGCTCACAGAACCTTGGTGAATTTGAGTGATGATTAATTCATTTTGAGCATGTGACTCTCAGCAAATATTTTCTGTGCACAGTTTCTGCTCTTCTTTTGACATTTCTCACCCCTTTACCATAAGGTTCTTCTTCCTGTCACTTAGAGCCAGATATCTCCCATAAGCTACATCCCCAGACAATAAAACATGTTTCACTGACATAAGTGGTGCTCTTGCTCCTCAGCAGAAGTGCTTCCCTTCCCAATGTTGGTTTGCTTTAGCCACAGAGGCAAAGTGAAGGTGCCCAAGGGAGTTATGGCCAGCTGCAGCACTCTGGTGCTTCCCAGGATGCTAGCAGACCTCCTCAGCTTTTTTTTGGTAGTAAAACATAGTAAAAAAGAAAAAAAAAAATCAACATACATGAGTGAAAAGGTTTTAAGTGTAGCTCAGCCCAAATTGACTCTTCCTGAGGGCCCCAGGAGCAGAGCTGGTGGCTGATGTTTGTAGAGGTATTTCTAAGAACCAAACTTCCAAACTCTGCTGCCTATGCATGGGAACTGGGTACCTAATTCTTTTAGGCCTTCTTCAATTTGCAGGCCAAAAAAACCAGCCCCTGTATGCTGGGGGTGAGGCTTTGAAAGGCTGATTGTGCTTGCTGTGAAATGGATTTCCTTTAAAACTGCATTTATTGCACTCCATGGCCCCCATTAATCAGAAAGTTATATCTGCCCTTCACATTATGGTGAAAGAAGTATGTGAAATATTCCTAAGCTGCAAAATTACTCAGGACTGGCTTGGATTTTTTTTTTTCCCTTTCCCTTTGCATTTGGTTTCAGCATGGAAAATAAGTCACTTTTTGTTAATGGCTGTCTGAGGGCCAGTTGTGAAGTTGGCTTTGTGCAGGGGGAAGCCCTGCTCCCATCTGGTCCAGTGTAGCCTTTGAGCAGCCTTCACCACAGCTCCTGATGTGCCATGGGGTGAGAAGTGCTGGGTCCCTGCTGGGGGAAGTGGGGATGGGACTAAAGCATGTCTCTGAAGTGTGGAAGGGCTTGTCAAGGTAGGGTTATCCCTAAAGAAGGCTGATTTTACACACTTTGCTTGTCTCAGAAGCTTTCTGGTAAGAAATTGTGATTTGGTCTGACTCTAAAGCATTCCCTGGTAACCTTCAAGGTGAGGTTGGATGTGGNGCCCAGGATGCCATTGTGCTTCTGGGCTGCCAGCGTGCACTGTTTGCTCATGGCCAGCTTCTCAGCCACCAGCATCCCAAGTCCTTTTCTGCAGGGCTGCTCTCTATCTTCTCATCCCCCAGCCTGGATTGATAGTGGGGATTGTTCTGACCCAGGTGCAGGACCCTGGAAGCATCAGTCCAACAGGCTGGATGTGACCCTTCAACTGTTTCAGATCAGGTTGGCTGGGCTCTGAGCAACCTGATCTAGCTGAAGATGTCCCTGCTTTACAGCAGGAGGGTTGGACTAGATGACCTTTAAATGTCCCTTCCAGCACAAACTAGTCTGTGATTCTAAAACTACAAAGCAATCTCAAAGCTCTAAAAACATTAAAATCTGCAAGAAGGCTGAAATAACTTCTGTTTTCTTGCTTGGTTAGGTTGAATGTAATTTTTATATGAATCAAAAAAAAGAGCCTTTTTTTTACACAAATCAGCAACAGTCTATAGGGGTAGGAAAATGCTTTCCATTAGACCATATCTGTGAGAGATGCTCAGTGTAAGGCTTTTGGGGCCAGACTTATTTCTTCAGTGACTATCTGTTCACAGCAAAGTCTGATCCCATCAGGGTCTGTGCTGGCAACAACAATACTGACTGTAAATAATACAAGCTTCTGAACACAGGCAGCAGCTCCACACTATCCCTGAGACCTGCCCACAGCCTGGCCAGTGTATTTTAAAGTTGTTAAGTCCTCTGTACACAAACAGAATGTTAACCACACTTTCACGGGAAGGGTGGAGAAACAGAGTGGAAATGCTCTGTTGAGCAGCTTGACCTTTGTTGAGTATGTGCTAAGGGAGCTCCTGCAGTGTTTCACAGGGGTTTAGGTTGCTTCTGAAGAGGAACAGGTTTCCACTGTAAGGTATCTTTCTATGGCTGTAGAGCAGTGACAGTATCTGTCAGTATTGGTAACCCCACTTAGCCTTTCTTCCAGTAAAGAAATTATTGTGGTGGAATGACTGTGGGTAAATAAGGACTTGCTTTTGTAAACCCTCTTTTAGAGGATGCTAAATGAATTCCCAGAGGGTGTATAAACTTTCTCACAGTGATGACCATTTGCAGAACAAAGAGGAATTATTTTTTTTTTTTCTAATTTCAGTGTTTTCTGATGTTTTTCCCCTGGGGGAATAAATGGGCCCATTATTCCAGCAGCTTCCCTGGTGTCTGCAGAGCCTGGGGGGGTTCTTTGGGTGCCTCCCAACTCCAGGCTTTGCTGAAAGCCTTGGTGCCTTGTGGTGACACCCAGCTGGCTTGAGGTGGCATCTGAGCATCCCAAATTCCTGAGCCACAGAGCTGAAGCTACCACACTGGAAAGTTATTTAGGGATCTCATTCTGAGTGATTTTCTAGGGAGCTGGGGGCTAAGTGCCAGCCTAAGATGCCAAGGTGGGAGGAGCCCAATGAAAGCTTTCACTGGGGCATGGACCCAGCTCCCAAGGGTGAGTGGAACACAACATTCCTAGAGAAGGCTTTATGCCATGGATCATTCCAGGAAAAACCTTCTGGTTTTTAGCCTGATGATGCCATTCTACCTGCCACTGTTCAAACTCAGCAACCTCAATCCTGATGAGTTATTCCCACCCACTGATGGGATGTGTGGAAAGGAAGCCCAGAAGAAGAAGAGGACATGTGTGTCCCCAGGCCAGCATTTGCAGGTAGACAACTTCAGCCCTTGATCCCCACTCATGTAGCAGCTGCCAGCACAAGTCCCATCCCAGCTGCTGCTCTGTCACGTTGCATAAATCTCCTCTGGTATGCTCACTGTTTCTGCTTGGTCTCAGAACCACAGATTAGAAAGGCAGACAGAGAGGGTTGGAAAGGAAATGGTGAATAAGAATAATGAGTTGGGGAATACTTGGTATGGAGAGAAAGTTTAAAATAATTCTTTTTCAATATCATCTGCTGTACAAGTGCTTCCAGGGAGGGTAAAATCTCACTGCAGACAGGTTCTAATCCTTATCAATACAGTAAGTGGAACTATCAAACTGGCAGAGATCACATGGCAGTTAAGATAAAGGTTTGACTTGTCCCAGCACCAGGCTTATCAGGGTTTTAGCAGTAAGTGAGTTTTGTTGCTTAGGCTGCATTTGAAAAGTTCATTGATTTGCAGCTAATACCAAGTTGTCATAGTTTCATGAGTAAGAGCTAGCAGTTGGCAGAATCAAAGCCTTGTCCTAAATCGATAAGAACAGATTCAGTGAGATTGCTTGAGCCCACAGAGGCAGAGAGAGAGAGAGGTAACCAGGCTGTGACACGAGAAGACAATGTCCCAGGCCTCCAGATCCCCTCAATGCCTCATCTAATGGTTTTGCTCAGCCTGGCAGCAGATGGGCTGCTGGAAGTGTGATGTCAGTGACCATCAGGCTGCTGAGCATAAACCTTATCTGAAGTAATTAGCCAATTGATTTGGTCCTTGGTGGCCTGAGATGCTGCATTTCCCACATTGTTCCAGTCAATACCATTGGATTTCACACCACTGGGTACAGCAATGCACACAGAGAGCCATGGTGTGGCTGGACTGGGGGATCCCCACCAGGATTTCACCACAGATTCCTGGCCCTCCAGCTCCTTCCTAGGCACCTAGTGAAGGCTTCAGACTCAAGAGAAGNTGATGATCTTCAAGGTCTCTTCCAGCTGGAACTGTTCTATGGTTCCTGTACCTTCATCATCTATGGCAGAGGTGAGCTCAGGACTTTAAGCTTCCCAGCCAGCTTTCCAGCCTGCCCATAGGATAGCTCCAGTGTGCCCCAAGGACCCTACTCCTTCCCAGCAGCATGACCCAGCTCACACTCCTGCTGCTCCAGCAAGCTGAACCACCCCTGCTCCTCCAACCACAGCTGCCTTCTGCCCTTCTACTAACCTTATTCCCAACCAGCAACATCATCTGCTAGATTGGCCCAATTCCTTGAGAAAACAGGCCTTGGGATACCACATGCTGTGCCTGTCTGCCTCAAGAATTGTTAGACAATTTCAACTAAATTTGACAAGAGAGATGGGGCTGCTCACATGGATCAGTTTCCTACATCATGAAAGGAAGGAGCCCGGCAGAGAAGTGAGGTGGCATTAATGTGCTCAGGAAGGGAAAGGCTGCCAGCTTCCACTTTCATTAAACTTCAAAGAGTCACCACAGGAGAAGGTGAGGGGTCACCAGGCTTCGTGGGTTTTATGGCTCATGTAACAGCTTATTTCAAAAACAAACAGTGCAGAATGCTAGCAAGCTGTGCTCTGGTATTTGGTGTCTCTACCTGAAGCTATCCATAAGCACATTTCTTTGTGTGTCCAGAGAAGCGCAAGGAAGCTGGGGAAGGGTCTAGAGCACAAGTGTGCTGAGGAACAGCTGAGGGAACTGGGGTTGGTTAGGCTGGAGAAGAGGAGGCTCAGGGGAGACCTTAGCTCTCTTTACAACTCTCTGAAAGGAGGTTGGAGTGAGGTGGTTGGTCTCTTCTCTCAAAGAACAAGCAGTAGGACAAGAGGAAATGGCCTCAAGTTGTGCCAGGGGAGGTTTAGGTTGGATATTAGAAGAAAGAAGTTCCTCCCCACGAGGGTGGTGGAACACTGGCCCAGGTTGCCCAGGGAGGTGGTTGAGTTCCCATCCCTGGAGGCATTGCAGGTGAGGCTTGCCAGGGCTCTGGGCAAGCTGCTCTAGTTGGGGATGTCCCTGCCCAGTGCAGGGGGGTTGGACTAGATGACCTCCAGAGGTCCCTTCCAACCCTAACCATTCTAGGATTCTATGAATTTCCTTCCCCAAAGGAGTTGTGAAGCCCTGGCACAGACTTCCCAGGGTACTGGAGAGATTTAAAGGACATGTAGATGCAGCTCTTAGAACCATGGTTTAGTGGTGACTTGGCAGTGTTGGGTTAATGACTGGACTTGATTATCTTTGAAGTCTTTTCCAACCAAATCAATTCTATGGCTCTAAAAATACAACACACACATAAAAATAGCTCAGAGAGGTAGGCCAGGGGAGCTGGCACACACAGCTAACCTTCCCACTTGGCAAACTCAAGCAAGGAAGGCTGATGTCTTTATGGAACTCTCTGAATATGTTTAAATGTGACTTTTCTATCTGTGGTAGAAGTTGGCACAAGATGAGCCTATTAGAGGTTATCATCTATTCATTACCAAAGACCTTAAACAGCTCATAGACAGAAGAATGCCAAAGAAACCAGGCTTAAGCTTCAGAAATGGCAAAAGATGGTCTAAATCAGGTTCTAGCAGAGTTGTAGAGAGAAGAGGTTTTCCCAAGAAGGATTAAACGTGTTGAAGAGCAGAGCTTCAAGCAGAACTTTTGTATTCAGCATCCTCTGGCTGGAGCTGGTACCCTGACCCACTTCTCTTGAGCCTCCTGCTGGAGATGCTAGTTTCAAGCTATATGAGGACCTTGTCTGAAGATCTGATGTGTCTTGCTGCCCTATAACAACAAAATAAGGCCTTGATTTCAGCAAATAACTTGAGCACATGCTTAATTTGAAGCATGTGATCAGCTGTTTCCTGCTCTGCAGAGCCTGTTGACATGAGTTCACAATCAGGCAACTGCACAAATCTCTCTTGAATCTCTCCAGTTATCTGCACATGTGCTAATCTCCCTTAAGTCAAGGGAACAGAAGTGTGTGCTTGATGGGGTAGTGCTGATGCTAAGCACATGCTTAAGTGCTTTGCTGAGTTGGAAGCCTTGGGCACTAAGGGTTGCTTCCAGACTGTAAAAGGTCTCACACTTATCCTGAGCATAAAGCAAAGTAAGGATTGTAAACCTAGGAGGGAGCCCAACAGTACTGAGCTCCACTGTACAGTGTCTCTTTGCTTGAAACTAAACAGTAAATGAATCACAATCCTTCTGAGATCAAGACAGTCTCAAGATTTGCATGTTTATGGTTGTGTGTAAAAGCTTTTGCATAGATGGATGGAGAAGTGCTAGCTCTGAGTGCTTTGGAGAGCCAAGCCATAAAGAGAGCAAGTGTAAGCATAAGGTGTTCTCAGCTGTGTCCCAGTCTAATTGCTGGAAGACAGCTAGACTTGAAAGATTCCAGTTTTAACCCAGACACATGCAGAGAGATGGGTTTCACAGGGTAACTGCCTTTCTTTTGCAAGAGACTTTATTCTGGGATACAACTTCTGCATGATAAAACATCCTTATGCTTCCTTTTGTCTGTTTTTCCTGTCATTCTCCTTGAGCCACCCTCTCCTACCTCCCTTCTGAGCCAGACAACCATGCTATCTCCAGGGAAGCATTTTAAGAATCCCTCTCTGGAAGGCTTTCTGTTTGGAGTGCTGGTACAACAAGTTGCATTTGAATCCCATTAGCCCAGCACAACTGCAAACTTCATTTTGCTCGTAGCAAGATTATTGTCTCCTCGATGAGCCTCAGTCAACTTCTGTCCCTCCCCTGAATGGCAGCAGAGTGACAAAGGAGCTTGGCACGCGTGCCCATGCTCCCTGCCAGCTCCACAATGCCCTCTCTTGTGGCTCAGGCTGCTGGGCCTCCTGCTCAGCTGTCTGCATTGGCAATATTTTCAGCAGCTCCATGGTGACAGGAGCAGCTCTAGCTCCTGGCTGTGGCCAGCCCAAGGTGCATCTGGCAGCAAGGTTTTCTGTGCCGTGATGTATTTCCTTGGCAATGAGTACCATCATTTTTTGGCTTCTTCCTTGGCCCCCCTTGAGTCAGCTTTCACTGCCAAGGCTGCTGTGGTAGATAGCTTGAAATCTGTCTGCAAGTTCAGTGGGTTAGTCTGGAGCTTGCCTTTTAACCACGACATAAATCATCCATCAGGGGAAAATTAGCCAGCATCTGGATCTGCAGAATGCTGGGACTTGCACACTGCTGGGAGGAGGAAATTCCTTCAAATATTGTTTATCATAGCTCCTGCCTCATCTTCTCTTGCAGTTTATTTGTACTGTGACACCTGCTAATGCTTTTTTTACAGTTTCACCACTTGCAGTTCTTCCCTGACTGTAGAGGGAAGCCCATTTCCAGCTTGTGCAGTTGCAGAGAAACTTTAACCTGTCACTGCACTGAACCCTAATGGTTTGGGGGGAAAAAACACCAGATCTCATCCAAACCTTTAGTGCTGGGAAAGAAAAGGGTTGGAGGATGATGAGGAAGGTGACCTCAGCCATGTTTCTATTTCAGCCCAAGCCCCAAGTGTCCCAGGCAGCCCATTTCTGGCTGTGTGGCTGGGAAGCTGCTGCCACAGCTGAGCCTAGCTCTTACCTGGAGTTTCTGAGAGCAGCTGAAGGATGATCTATTATTGATAATAACTGGCAAAGCACCAGGAACCTTTAGGGAAGCCAACAGTGATGTGTGGTCAGTCTTGTTGCCTTCTGCTCTAAACCAGCCAAAAAAATACCCTGTTAAAAGTCTCCACAGCGGCCGTGCAGGCCAGTCCCATGAAGCCATGACATTCAGGGCTTACATCCAACATCTGGAGAAGACCAGGTTAACCAGACAGCACTTGCAGCCAAGGCTGCAGCACATCAAACTTCTGCTCCCCAGTGAAGTGCTCCATTTTGCAAGAGAAGAGTATTCCCAGTGAACAAAAGCAGTCAGCTAGTGTTGAGAAAGTTTTTTTTGTCTGAAAAAAAGCAAAATCAATTCTGAAGCTAGCCCAAAGGTTTCCTGCCTTTGTTGATGTCTCCCAGCCTCCTGTAAGGGTAACATCCCTCATCAGCTAGCTTGCTCCACTCTTCCCCTTTTTCATAAGANGTGATTTTCAGACTGGGCCTGGAAAACAATGTATCCTATAGATTTATAGCCACAAGGGGAAAAATACACTTCCCACTGCCAAAACATCAGCCTGTAAACCTAGTGCCTCTGCAGTGCTCTTTTCACCTCTATGGGAGCTACAGTCCTTCTGCACTAAACCCTCCACTGACAGACAGCATGGGGAGGCTGCTGGGGCTGGCATCATCCTGTTCCCAGCAGCAGTGGCATGGGGATGAGCAGCATTCCATGGTAAGGATTGGGGTGTGCTGGGGGAGGAGGGAGCACGCAAGCTTTGCTGGGTCCCACTGAGTCTTAATTTTCCCAGGCTTCCCCAGAAATGTGGAGTCAGAGCAATGGGGAGGTTCTGCCAGCTCTGAGAGCAAAACCTGGGAAAAAGCTGGGTCTTTTTTTTTTAAAGCTTTTTGCTTAGCCCAATGAATTGATTACAAGAGATTAAACTTGATGAAGGGGTAATGCTTTCCCAACATAGTTCTTGACTCCAAAAAGCAGAACACGCAATAGATTTTGTTTATGTGCATGCCCATTGCTTTTTGTTTACACAGAGGATGCTTCAAGCCAGCCAGCCATCACCAAAGAGCTGCTCTCTATCCTTTGAGTAAGTTGTGGGATGTGCTTGCTGCTTGTAGCATCACTGAGAGCTCCAAGCACCAACAGCAGCTCTGTCCCAAGAAGAAATTCAGAGGCAAGGGTTTCCTGGTGGTTACTAGGAAATCAGCTGTACCATGGCTGAGAGCAGAGCTGCTTTATGGTGCACAAGCAGCACCAGAGCTTTGCATTTGAAATTCCCAGAGTGCAAATGGAGGAGAGGGGGAAAGCCTGGAGACCACTGGTGCCATGGGAGGAGGAGATTGCACAGGACTGGGAGCAAAAGGAGAAAGCCCACGCTGGGCATCTTGGGGATGTCTCAGGACATCTCTGCCACTTCCACTCATGATCAGCCATTAGAAAGTTGTGCTGGTAACAGATAAGAGTCTCTCCCTTGCAGAGCTTTGCACTAGATCTGTGTGGGTGTGCATGGGTGTTTGGGTGAATATCCATGGTCCTACAGAGTTCTTAAACTCATCAGAGTGAAGCTGATCCAAGAGTTACATTGTTTGGGTGATTTTGCCAGTGAGTGAAGTATTTGTCCCAGACAGTACCAACCACTACTGATTTTCTCCTAACTAGATTCTGAAGCATGCCAAAGGCTGTTTGAAGTGGATTGGGTCTGCTGGGCACACCTTTGGTGTGGAACTGCTTGATAACACTGTGACACTAAGCAAGCTTTGCCCATCCTGCTGTGCCACAGCATCCTCCCCATGGGGAGGCATCCACCACAGCCACTCATTCAGAAAGAGCAGCTTCACTGGGGAGGTGGGGAGAGAAGAAGATTTACTGACAAATAATTGTCATTTGCTAACCTTGTCATGGCAATCTTTATTTATTTTTTTTCCCCTTTTTTCCTAAGGCACTCTGAATGTTGAATGCCAGCATCTGTTACAGAGCAGGAAAGAAGTAAACAGTGATACTCCTGGTGGCTTTGAAAGAGCATTTAACACTTAGCTTTCTACACTTGCCTTTACTGGGAAAATTACTTCAGGATGTGCTTAGCATGTGTATGATGATGAGTGTCTAAGAAAAAACAAAATAGAGAAGGCAGCTCCTTGCTACTGACAGGGTGAAAAAAAGAATCTCTGAGTCCTTCTGCCAGATGTTGACATTTTGATTTGCATAAAGGTAAACTTTAGAGTTGACAGCGTGTTTAATTCTCTAAAACATCCCCAAGAAATAGGGCATGCTCACAGATAATGAGTTTGCATCATAAGCAGTTTTCATCAGACCTGTATCCTGGCAAAGTGGCTCAGAGCATCTTTATTTCTGCTCTCCCTGAGCACATCCTCATATCTGTGCAAGGAGGGAGGGCAGCCAAGGCAGTGACCAGCAGGCAAAATGGGGCAGCTGTGAGGCAGGGAGAGCAGTAAGACATTTCTCCCCTGGCTTGTGGGAGAACTCACAGCTCCCCTCTCATATGGAGACAGCAGNTGAGGGCTCCAGAACTGGACCCAGTATTGCAGAGGAGGTGTGAGCAGAGCAGAGTGCAGTGGCAGAAGCACCTCTTTCGATGGTCCTAGCTCCAGCACCCTCCATCCCAAACCTGCCCTCCCATCTTTCATGCTCTGCAGCACGTTCTAGCTGGCTTTACCCTTCAGAAAAAACCTCATGGAAGAACCCTACAAGGCCTGTGAAGGAATCCTTGTGAAGACAAGCAAAGATGTACTCATCTCTCAGCTGGTGGAACCAAAGCCCAGAGGAATCATCCCCAGCATGGGGAAAAGCAGCCAAACCTGGAGCAGACTACACAGATCCACCTTCCCATGCTGGGGACACTCATTCCTGGGTCTCTTCTCTGAGCTAAAATAAGCTGTAGCAAGCTGCCAAAAACAAGGGAGAAAATAAGACCTTAAGACAGGCAGGTAATTCTTTTCAAGTCACCTGTAAATCCCCATAAAGAAAATGCTGTAGGTGACTGGTTTGGGGGTCTTTCAGCTTGCTGTAGAATGTAAACTATGTCCAGAGCCAAGAGGTCCTGCTGCATCTCACTAGACTTCAGGTTTGTGTCTCTGGAGAGGCCAGGAGAGCTTGATTTCTTTGGAGTGTGGGCTCAGCAGTGCCCACAGATACAAGGAGGCTCCTGCTTGTTGAATTGTCCTGGGGCTGAGGACCCAAACAACAGAGACATATCACAGTTGCCACCTGAAGGATAAGAGTTGTCCCCCTTGACCTGCTGCTTCTGTGCTGTCTCCCACAGTCCAGCACAGCTGTGGGGATGCATGGCTGGTGCTCAACCTGCTCAGCCTGGGTCAGGAGCCATGCATCTGCTCAGAGCAAGAAACAGGCTTGTTATTCATAAATATACTTTATTGCTGTTGGAAGAGCAGCTAAGGGACAATCTGCCTCTCCTGTGTCTAACAGGCAGTGAGATAAGCTCCTGGAAGCAGCTCTTGTGGACAGCAGGGCCTGTTCTTCAGTCCATTCATCTAACAGGGCTCTAGTGCCTGATCAGCTGGCTTGGCTTGCAGCATGGGTGCTGCTATGAGAGGTGTGGGCACATGCCCAGCACCCCAGAGGAGCTCCCTGCTGCTGGACCAAGAAGAGCCTGAAGAAGCTCTCTGGGAGCTGAAGAGGGAAGACACGACCAGAATGCAAAGCACTATCATCACTGTATTAGCCTCAGCTGAAATGTGCTACATAAGTGCAAATTGCTGTTATAAATCATAAACATCAAAAGGCCATAAGTGCCTAATAATGGCCTAAGTGGCTAATTTGTTTTATGTGCTACTGGAAGAAGCACCATAAAGATACAGAACAAAATTTTCTCCCATTGTGGTTTGGCCTCTGATTCCAAGAAAGGCTAGAAGGGGGTGGGAGAGAAATGCTGCTCTAGGAGAGATGTAGGAGCACTGCATATCAAAACCTGTAATTAAAAACAGAGCACAAACCTTGCAGGAGCCCACAGCCCACAGCAAGCAAACATGGATGCTGGGGGTGCCTGGGTTGGAGGGGATGCATGGGGCAGCTGTTGGTGAGCAGGACAGAGATCTACAGCACTGGCTTGAACTGGGAACAAGTGCCTTGTCAAAAGAGACCAGGGGTGGCATGGCAGGTGGAGCTGGTGGGCTGGGCTGCTGTCACCAGTGAGCTTCATACACAGGGAGCAATGCTTGCTCTTGTCCCCTGCTCAATGCCATGTCTCTGCAGACACCCAGCAGGGTCTGAAGCAGCAGTTTGAGCAGGGCTGAGGGATACCCCCAGCCTGGCCTGGTTTCTCCATACCTCCATTTCACAGTGTCAGGCTCCTTTTCCCACCCAAACAACAAGTGTGTGCCCTCCATCTAGCTTTTAATTGCTTTGGGCCTTTTGGGGTTATGCAGTGCTTTAAAGGCTCTTTCTGGCAGGCTGGCTCTGCTTGTGAAATGAGCCTTGGAGAACTACAAATACCCTAATCCAGCCCTTCTGTGCCCTGCAGATATGCTCCTTGTGCAATTTTTATGCTCTTCAGGTCAGAGCTGCCTTTCTGCTCCACTTGGCCCAGGATAAGCTCAGTTTGTTTCACTGCATGGGGCAGATGATCCAATTTGGATGGTGGAGCAGAGGAGGCTCCTGGGTGAAGCTGCTCAGCACAGTGCTGAGCTCCACATGGACCAAGCCTTGTTTTAGGATGCTACAGGTTAAACTCACCTCCTCTTAGTCCTGAGACCTAGTCATAGCCCAGCACACCCTGGCAGGCTCCTTTCAGCACATTCAGTTGTCTTGAAACCCTTCAGCACCCAGGCACACCCCAAAGGGCACCTTGTAGCCACCAGCTTGCAATGTCACATGCAGCTGATTTACTAGGGATGAGCAAAGCCAGTCATTCCTGTTAACCTACCCAAGTGCTCCCATCCCTTTTTGCTTTGATAGATTCCACTTTCTGTAGATATTTTGGCTGTAATTTACAGTAAAATGGTGGCATCCCTCTGTAAGTACCACAGAATCATTCCCCCAGTGGAAGCTGGTAAAGGAATGTGATCAGAATAACTCATTTTGCCATGCTGTCACAGCAAGGATGTGTGATGGCTGGAGAGACACATTAGGCCACGACAAGGACTGGGAGCTATATACTCAGGGTCTCTCTGCATGCCCTCATATCCCAGATGGATCACATAGGGACTGCTCCCAGCACAAGGAATTAATTCAGTCTTATTTCAACACAGGTACAAATGATTTAGAGTACAAACAGTTCTGCTTTCATGTAATACATTGCCCTGCACAAAACCCTTGAGGGATTGGCCCAGGGAATAGTCCTAATTGGTCTGTTCCTCTTCTGATATCTATGAATACGTGGAGGGGGAAAAAAATCTCTTTGTCCTGAAATGAAAAGAGAAATAAATAGTTTCTTTGATGCTTATCACCTCCACAACACATGTACAGTGTGCTTTACAAATAGGAACCCAAGACTGGCTGAGCTCTAGATGTCCAATGAGAGGGGCAGCAACCACTGCAGTGCTTTATTTGGGAGCTTGGTGGGGAGGCAGGAAAAAACAAACCAGCTTTTACAGCTGTGGATGAAGGTAGAGAGCACAGAGAGAGCTGCATGGTGGCAAAAACACCTTCCTGGGCTTTGGAAGGGGCTGAATGTGCAGAGCTGGGCTCAGCAGCTTTAAGCGTGGTGGCACAAAGCCATGTGGACATGGAGTTGTCGTCTCTGCAGGCAGCTGAGCAGCACTGCCACTGTCCTACAGCTGCTCCTTCAAATAGATGTGATCCTGGAAATGAAGAGGAAAAACAGGAGATGCACAGACACTGCTGAGTTTGAGTTTTAGTGAGGCCAGAAATGTCCTGCTATGGGAGGTGCCAGTGCTTTCAGCTCATCATGCCTCTGCTTGCCATCAGTGCTGGTGATACATGATGAAGCATCAAATGTTGAGGTCTTGTTTTCAGAAAACTGGCAGTCACCTGCTGTAGAGCTGTTTGCAAGGTCTTTGTCCAGGTTCATACAGAGCTTTCAGCTCTATAAAGTTGAATATAAAGAGCTGACTATCTGGTGAAAGTGTCATGTGAAGAGATGCAACAGAATCAAACTGACCAGCTGTGTGGTGTGACTGTCCAGCTTGAAGCAGGCCATCATCTGCTTGGGGGTAAGCAGAGGCAGTGGGTGCTGATGGGGAGTCAGCCTCCCTGTGCTCTGCTGCAAGGCAGCAAAGACTCTACATGGCATCTCTTCCTTCACACTGGGATAACCAAAAAGGCCTTGCTGTTGCCCACTCTTTCCTTTCATCTCTTCATGCTCTTCAGCCTTGCTTTGAGTGGTAGCTGCCCTTTCCTCTCCCCAGGCTGGTGGTGCTGGCTACCCTTGCCTCCATGTGCTCCTTGCTGCTCTCTCCCTTACCCATACCCCAGTGACATTTCTTCTTCAGTTATTTACTTTGAGGTTAGTAAGTACCATGAAATCCCCATCCAACCTGCCCAGCCCTTTGAGCAGCCCCAGGACTAAGCTGTCACTAATATAATTTCATATCAAATGAGATTACCCTGCTCCCCCATTAGGCACACTTCTCATCTGGGGATAGTGGCAATGCAGGGACAGAGCAATTGCTTCAACCAAAGCCTCCATTAGGGACTGGCTCTAAAGGATGATGGTTAACTTCCAGGCTGCAGCTGATCCTTCTGCTTTGAATGCAAAGTATTGAACAGCATGATTTGGCTTTGGGTTCTGCTGGATTGATGACACCTGTCTGCCTGTTTCACATGCAATTGCCTACGAGCAGCTCCACCTCCCAGCTCTCAGAGGCTGCAGTTATTGATGAGTGCTGCCCCTGGCAGGGGTGAGAGCTCCTCATTGTTCTACTGACCTCAGAGGAGTCATGATGGACATGTTTGAGTGAGTCTATGCTGCTATTTTTGTGCCCTCATCTGCCTACCAGTGTGAGTCTTTTGAGCATCTGTACTCTGCATGTTAGTGGCCATGCATTGGCTCTCATCTGGAGACAGGAGCTCCTTTTCTGAGACAAAGCTGTGTGCAATTCAGAGGACAGTGTGCTCCAGGGAGCAGTTCTGGCTGGCAGCACAGGTGGGCTTGGACCAAGATAGGCTCTTCCCATGCCACTGAGCCCTCCTGCAGGAGGCCAGCAGGTAACAAACTCACCCTGTGTCATGCCAGATACTGTGAGGCTAACCTCCCCTTATCTTGGGAAGTGAAAACCATGCAGAAAACGCTGTTTTAAGGCTACAAAGACAATCCATGGGGCTGAGGGAGGATTTAAAGTGTGTGCTAGGCAGGATGAAGGGTTTTGCACACAGATGCTGTGCTGAGCCATTTGCATCTTTTGACCAGAGAGCCAGGGACTGCTCCTTGGGGAGGGTGGATGCTAGTTGGCTGGCAAAAGGCTTTGAGGATGTAATTTCAAGTGCTTTCTGCTCCTGCCAGACTTCATCACTGCTGAAAACAGGAGGAGGTGTTTTTTCCCCTCACATTGTTATGCTGTGATGCTCCTGTCCACAGGATGGTACAAAGGATTTCTCAGACAGGTAAGATACATTCAGAGGTCCATTAGCTGCTGCAGAATACATGCAGCATCTGGCAGAGGAGGGCTGACTCCTGAGGGGATGCAAGGAGAAGGGTGGGGGTTGAGAGGATGGGGCCAGACTCTTGTCAGTTGTGCCCAGTGATGGGAAAAGGGGCAATGGGCACAAACTGGAACACAAGAAGTTCCACCTAACCATAAGGAAAATCTTCTTTGCTGTGAGGGTGCCAGAGCACTGGCCCAGGCTGCCCAGAGGGGTTGTGGAGTCTCCTTCTCTGGAGAGATTCCAAACCAAGCTGGATGTGATCCTGGGCAATGTGCTCTGGGTGATGATCCCCAGAAGCCCCTTCCAACCCCTACTATGCTGGGATTCTGTGAATGATCTAGAACAAAATCGCTAATGGCATTCAGGTATCAGGAGCAATAGCTTACCTGCCTGTGCTTTCTGTTCAGACAAGGCATAGATCTGTTTTTCTTTCTTCAACTAAAGGGTAAAAATCAGAGTTTTCATTATTTGTAAATTTTAAGAGGAAAAGATACATGATGCCCATGGCCTAGAGCCATGCCCCTCCAGACTGTATTCTCAGCCAGCCCCATCAGCCAGAGTGAGCTGTTAGAGCCTTGGCACTGTGTGGTTGACCAGCCTCTAGTCACAATCCTGGTGGTCAGGAGGAGCTATTGAAGACATGGCATCTTTTCCTTNGAGCTTCATTCACGAAGCCTAGCCATACATTTGATTCTTTTATTCATCAGTTGAGCACTGGGCCAGAGGGTGACTTTGCATTAGTGATCTCTGCACTGATCCCAGCTGACTCTTGCTGCTCTCCTTAGCTGCTGGGTGTGGCTGAGCCCCAGCTCTGCCAGCCTGGTGGCTGAACTCCAGCTGAGTGCATTATCCTGCTTACCTTCAAAAAGGAAAATAATCCCAGGGATTTGCTCTTGCCTTCCTGGTGATTACTGGGTGTTAGGCTGGGGGCTGGCTAAAGGGTTTCTGTTGTGTTTGGAGTTAAAGGGCTATGGATGTTTTAGGGCTAGGCTGATCCATGGAAGATGCTGCCATAGCAGCATATGTTAAGAAACGTATAGATGTGCTATTTAGGGACATGGGAGTGATAAGTAGATGGTTGGACTTGGTGATCTTAGAGGTCTCTTCACACCTTAATGCTTCTGTGATCTTTGCTATGAGTCAGGGCCTTATTGGCAAAATCAGACCTTTGCTCCTCAGTCCCTGGCAGTCTCAGGAGAAGCACACAAGGACTCTGTCCTCAGAGCCATGCCAGTGGAAACTATCCCTGTGCCAAGCAGGGGGGATATTGCATCTTCACCAGCCAGGAGATAGTTGATGTGTGAGCTGCTTGTGCAGTGGGCAAGAAGGGTTAAAAATGTGGGAGCAGGAAAGGGAGAGGTCAGATATGCAAAGCCATTTTCATGTACTTAGGAGAAAAGTGGTAACAGGAGAGCTGTTAAAAAATTTTATAGCTGGCACCTAACAACACTGGTGTTAAGAATCATGAAAGTGTTTAATAGCAAGTGGAGGTGTACATTAGTTAATTAGAGGCATGCTAAGAGTGAAGCCAATTGAGAGATATTATTACAGTATTTTTTTTCCAGAGGGCATATCAAGTCTATTCAGGAATTAATAAACAGATTGTAAAGTCTAAGCAAGCATATTAGGGAAGAGTGTGTGTGTGTACTGGGTGTATAGACTGGGGCTGCACACTCTGGTTTGTTTGTTACCATTGCATTGGAAATATGTTACTTGTTTTCCTTATAGACCTCAGAGGAAGAATTACAGCATATTGGGCTTTTCCAAAGACTCTAATTAAGATCTTCAGAGTTGATGTGTGTTTACTGAAGAAAATGTGGCATAAATGAGACCTAAAACACCAGCACTCAAATTAGCCCATGAATCCAAAGGCATCCAGTGTGAAATGGCTGTCCTCTTGGAGCCTGCCTTTGATGCACTGCTATGAGAAGTGAAATCACAGTGTTCACTCAATTTATTTGACCTCCTGAGTTAAGATCTAACTGAAAAGGCATTTCAGGAACTATTAAGAGCTGTCTGCAGTTAAATACATACCTTTGGCCTCTCTCTCAGATCTCTTAGCTGCTGTTAAAGGTAGATCCATCCTGAATAAAGTGGTGTCTGCTCAGCTCACAGAAAACCCTAAGGTGGTCAGTAGGAGAAGAGCCAGAGGCCATTAGGCCAGGCAGGGACCACCCTGGCTGTAACAGGCAGCTTCTCCATAGCTGGAGCTGGTGGTCAGTAAAGGGATTTCCTGGCAGCACGAGGACAGCACTAGCCTTTTAAGCCTGAGTGAGACTACATGCCACTAGGCATTTTCCTAACCTAATATTTTTTTGCCCCTAACACTGGTTTGATTCCTTTTTTAAAGCCACTCGAGCACCTACCTTAATTCACAGTTGCCACTTTGCTTTCTGCGGGAAGGCAAGCTGTCCAACTTAATCCATTACTGAGCTCTGCATTACAAAAACCACATGGTGTTTCATGCCTCATTAGCAGGCAGGGAGCTTCCAGGCTGGAGTCACTGCATGTCTCCAGCTCTCCTGACTTCCTTCCTTGACTCCCCTTCCCTGTTTTACATTTTAATAGCAACAGCGATGAAAAGGATGGCAAAAAATTTTTGCCCCTAGTGAGTATCTTGGTGCACTTGGGTTTCTCTCAGCAAGCCTGGGCTTACACCACTGCCCAGCACTTCTGTCCCTACCAGCTGATGCTCTCTTCTCTTCCAGAACACTCCTCCATCCTGGAGAGCTCACCCCAGCACAAATCCATCCACTCCTTACACCACGTTCCCACCTGGGCTGGAGGGAAAGAGCAGATGGATTGCAGCTCAGCAGAGGGACAAGACGGATGGCAGCCTGTGTCTCCTTCTCTTGGCTCAGGGCAGCCTCACAAACAAGGCAAGTAATGAAGATAATGATGAATGAAGGATGCAAAACTGAAAATACTTCTTCCTGTGCTTCTATTGATCTTCCAGCAAAGGTCTTGTTCTTGACATTTAAAATAGAGAGATTGTTTAATGTAGTGGCTGTCGCTGGGCTGCAGTGGAGCAATTTACCTCACAGAGATTCACAAAGGCACTTTGTTCAGCCTCAGCCTGAACAGTTTCAATACCCAATGACTGCTTGGACAAATACTGCCCAGAGCCATGGGGCACCAGTGACCACAGCCCCACTTACCACCCCATGAGGAGAGCTGTGCTGAGCTAACAACAGGAGGGGTTGCTCTGTGCAGCACTAGAAGTTGACCCAGCAATCCAGACAGGAAGGAGAGCATTGCCCTGTCTGGAGCTTCCCAAAACTCCCCATCCAGGTAGTTATGGACATAACCTCTAACCACACACCCAAGTAGACCTTTAGTCCATTATTGCAACCTTTCAGAAGAACTTCAAAGGGACAAACCCCCAAAGCTTTGTCCAGGTCTGGGGTGGGAAGATGGGTGGAGCTCAGCAGAGCTCTGCTCGTGCAGCTGAGAAGCCTGATGCCATCCCTGCTGAAACATGGATGGACACAGCCTCTGGTCTTTGGCTTTGTGAGAGACACTGAAAAGCCTGGAGTTTGGTTACAACATGTTGGGATTACTTTAATAACTGAAATTTTTCTTTTAGAAGAGAAGTGTTTTATTACTTTCAACCTAGAACCTGGAACTAATTATATGTGTGTGGTCTGATTAACCATTAATTTACCTCTATTAACTGCTGGCACTTGCTTAGGCATTCCCTTTGTATGACACACATTTGTGTTCCCAGAGTCTGTCTAAGAAGCTTTCCAAAAGCCTGTGAAGGAAAGCAATATAAAGATGTTAACAGTTACCTATCTTAGCAACAGCCTCAGGAAGCCCTGGAAAAGAATGCATCACAGAAATGAAAATTGTTTTCATACACAGTATCTGTGTGCTTCTTGGTTTTGTTTTTAATAATAACAACAACATCTCCAATTAATTCCAGAAGCTCTGGTCTTCATACCACTTCCCACTGGAGGACTGATCAGGATAAAACCCCATTTGATTTACAAAGGCAGCAGGACAGATGGCTGGGGGTCTGGGAGAAGCTGCTCTTGCAACATTTCTTCACCCTACATGCTTCCAGTCCTGTCCTGTGTGTATATGCACAGCACTGTTACCTCAAGGCCTTTTTTCATGAAGCTGTGCAGGGAATGACTTCCCAATGACACATCCCCTTTGCTTAAGCCTTCACCTTGGCACAGCAAGGGAGCAGGGCTTAGCTCAGGCTGTTCAACAGCTTGCTGCTTCCAGCTCTCTGCCCAGCTCTGTGCCCATTCAGGCCTATGGACATCAGGACAAAGACTCATAGCTGACACTGGAGAAGTGCCTCAATTCTTCCCTCTGCAAACAGAAACAAGTCTTGCTGCCTTTGGAGAGGCTGCTGGGGTTCTTGCATAAGCTTTGCTTTGCAGATGCAGCCTGTTCATCCCTGGCTGGGTGTGCTCCCCATCCAAACCTGCCCACCTGCCTCTGCTCCACAGAGCTCAGCCCCTAGCCCATGGCTCTCTGGATGAGGCACTTAGGGACATGGTTTAGTGGTGGACTTGGCAGTGTTAGGTTTGCAGTTAGACTCAATGACCTTAAAGGGGTTTTCCAACCAATGATTTATGATGTTATATGCACAGATAGTGCTATAGAAACCTCTGTGACAATGCTGGACAAGAGAAGGCTATTTTGCAATTAGAGTGAAGGAAAAAATTAACCAGAAATGAAAGTAATGCTATAATATGTACAAACAGGACTGAAAATGAGAAGAGTAACACACTTCATGTTGAAACTCTAGGATTCTTGTTCTGCCAAAGGTCAGGTGAGGTTAGGGCAGTGTTCCCTGCCAGCCAGAAATCAGGTGAAGAACAGCCTTCTGCACAGACCTGTGCCTTCAAACACACACCTCAGCTACTGGTACACACCTGCCTATCAGTTTTGCACATCAGCTTGTTTAGCACCGTGTGGCATAATATTAAAATGTGCTCCTTCATTTGAATATACCTTTGAGTAACTCTCAGTGTCACCTGGTTGCTTACTGGTGTTGCTATAGTAAAAAGACAACAACCCACTCCTTGGTGTTACTGCCAAAGCTGGTGACACCATATCAGCTAGCACTGGTGCTTGCTGCCATACCAGTTTCATGCTGGTGCAGCTCAGCTAAAGTCAATTGAATTGCTCCACTGGATTTTCATTGACTTAAATCAATTATACTGGCATGGAAGAGATATAAAAGAGTGAAAATCAAGTCCAGTTAAAGAAAAAGCTGAGTAGACATTTCTTTAGGAAATAAACAGTTCATGATCCAATGGATAGCTTGTATCCTGTGTATTGATCTTTTTTTCTTGTGAGAAGTAACTTGGAGTTAATTTCTGAATTGCCTGACCTCAAGCAGTTAAGATATTGCAATCTAAAAAGTTACAATTCAATTACTAAACCAATAGTTGATCTCTGTATTACACCTCCCTTACATGGATATGAATGCAGTGAGCATCTAGCAGGAAGGGACACAGTAGTTGCTGGAGGAGAGGTAGGCAATATCCTTGCAGGGTGGCAGAGCTCATCTCTTCTGACAGTGTACTGAAAGCTGCCACTGGTAAACCAGAGGTGTGATTATCCTGGGGGTTTTTGAGAACCACAGGAAGGAATATAAAGGACCCTGGGTGACAGCACTCAACCCCTGCCTGGCAGAAACTGAGAGCTTGCAAGAGAAGCCAACAATGACAAGAGAACTCAGAAGATGGAGCTGAAACCTGTGCAGTGAGCAAAGGCTTTGAGGAGCTCCTGTGCTGTGATTCATCTGCAGGCAGCCCTGAGACAGGAAAGATGTCTCAGGAGGCACCTTCATCCTGCAATGCATTTCCAAAGCAGCCCAATTTCCCCAGGAATTTTGGGCAAACAAAGAAGATGTCCACCCCCAAGAAGAAAATCAATAAAGATGGGGTGTTTTTGCTAGAATTTTAAAGAGAGAAGCATAACTGCTCTTCCAGCTGTCAGTGCTGATATTGCTGCGTGTCGCAGCAGCTTGTATGCTGCAACTCCTCACAATGGGAGCAGGGAAGCTGGAATGTTGTTATATCAGACTATCAAGTTGTTATGTTGGATTACACATAATGCTATCACAAATGACAGAATGCTTGCCTCCCATCAAAAAATTTAAAGAGCAATAGACCTCTTTTCAGCTGTCATTGCTGATAACATTTTATGCACAAGTTTATTCAAGCTCAAACAGAGATGCAGCCTGTCAATAAAGCAGCCCTGGCAGATTAGGCATCGAGTATATTAAAGCTAACAGTACTAATGTGGCTACACAGCCTAATCTGACATTTTCAAACTGCAGCAAAATGAGCCCTCTAAGTTCTCACTGACTGTCTCACCACGGCACGCTCGCTGCTGGGTTTTATGGAGTGGAAACCAGAGTAGATGTAGGAGAAATGAAACAAGCTGAAAACTACAGAAAGGTCAACACAGCCTTGCTCCCCAGGAAACAGAGCTGATGTCTTCCCTTCTTCTTGCTCTTATCTTGTCTGCTCTGCTCCTCTCTCCCAGAGAAGTGGGGAGGGCAGCAAATAATGGCCCTGAATTGCTGCAGAGGTGACACAGATTACACAGGAGAAAACACACTGGCAGGGCAGGAAGGGTTCAGCACAGGAAGAGGTTGCTGGAAAAAGTGGAACACCTCCATCATAAGAGCTCTTTAAGAAGAGATTAGGAAAACATCTGCCAGGAATGAGGTGGGGTAGCTGATTTTGCTTGGGAGACTCACACTATTTTCTGCCATTCATTTTCTTGTTCTCAATAACAGCTACTGCTTTCTACTGGCAGCAGAAAGTGTGAGTGCTTGTGTGTTGGGAAACTCTTTGGGCCAAAAATAGTCTATTGAAAACAATACTGAAGTGGTGTTAGAATAGATGGCCTGGTTACCTTCCCCCTTCCAACTCTCATAAGAGGTCTCAGTGGCTGTTCCTGCTCTTCTGAGGGATGTAAAGTCAGGAGATCTGGGAGTGGAGATCTGGGAAAGTGGAGCATCTGGCAAATATTCACATGGACAATGTGATTGTGAAGACAGGCAGCCCCTTACTTGCCATCTGGACATTGCAACTGTAACAGGACAGCAGCTTCTTCATCCTGCTCTCAGTGTAAAACACAGGCCTCCACCACTTGGAGAGTTTTAGCTAGTTATTTTGTTTAAAACCCACCTCTGTATGTGATGCCTTCCTGGGGGAGGGGAGGGGAAGCTAAAGGGTCCTGAGGGGCTGGAGCTGGGGTGTGTGAGGACTCACTGCTGCAGTGACAACAGCAACTGGCAGGGTGACTGCCCCACACCTAGCACCAGCACCAAGTCTCCATCTCTGCAGAGAAGAGCTGCTCAGGGTACAGCTGGAAAGGAAGATCCCAGAGGCAGCACTGAGCTGTAAGCAAGGACTACCCTCAGGTAGTGCCATTCCTTTAACCACAGCAAGATGTGAGCTTGCTTGCTTGCATTCAGAAGAGAAGAGAGGTTACTCCCAAGCTGATATCCACAAATGACTATTGCAGTGGTGGGATATGTGTGGCATCATCAAAAGCAGAGGCCTTCTGGAGGTGAGCACCTCATCCAGATGAGTGAAGGATCACTGCAAGCAGTGCCTCCCTGCCCCAGAGGGGAACACAATGCTTGACAATATTAACATAATCCTTACAAAGATGAAACACAGCTCAATGACAGTAATTGAAAGGGGGGAAAAAGCATCCCCTGGCTATATTTTGCTTGAGCAAGAAATAAGGACAAAAGAAGGGCTAAAGACTCTTTCTGAAATTACCCAAGAGATTTAAGCATGAGGAATCTTTGCTCCATCTTTAAACATAAGCAAAATCTTCTGCCTTATGTCCATGTCCTCTCCAGCTGCAGTGCTTACACTGAGGCCTGGGAGCTGAGTAAAGGGTTATATCTCCAGTACCTGTTGCTGCTGCACATGCTGCCTCTAGAGAAGATTTTCTCATCACTCTGGCTGCTTTGAAGCATGGGGATTTCAAGTGTGAAGGAAAAGTTCCCTAATTATTAATGCTGAAAAAAAAATATCTTTGTTTTCAATAGTTAACTATCAATATGGTGGCATGAGGTGTTTGGTTGCTGTAATGACTCTCTCTACATATTTCTCTGGTTCTTCTCTGTCTGTATTCTAGGGAAAAAATACTTTGAAAAATAATGACAATGTCTCTCAGAAAATAATGAGTTCCTTCCAGTTAGCTGTTGCATTGTTTACTGCCATAGCTGAATAATAACAGCACATCAAAGACAACTGCTGTAATTAAAAGATTTGTGAGCATAGGTTAACAAATTAGTGCATCATAATGTGTAATTGTCTAATTAGGACAAAACCACTAGTTCCACGTAAAAGACCAACATGAAGAAATTATAAGGGAGAAAAATAAGATAGACAAGAGCAATGATACTGCAGAACATTGGCAAAGATGTTATCTGTAACTGTATATTGTATCAATAAGTCCCCAGGGGTACTAGAATTTTTGTGGATTAATTTCCAGACAAATTAATGCTGCCATATGAATCCCATGAGCTGGTTGAGAACTCCTCTGAAAAGACTCTGAATTTGTCTTTAACTGTTCTGAAGCTTTTTTTCATTCCTTTAGCATCCAGAAGACCTGAGGTTAACAGACACTGTTGCTGTGGACACCAGGTGTAATGGAAGGAGCTGTGGGACCCTGCCAGTCTCACTGGTAAGCATTGAGGCAGGGTGGGACTAGTCCTGCTATTCCATCAAAGCTAAAGGCAAATGTCCTCTTTATGGGTGGAGAATTTCATCTGCAGAGATGAAGGCCACTGTTTTCCTACACTGAGGGACAGATGGCAGAAAGGGTTTGGCTTTGATTCAGGTACCAGGAGAAGCTTCCATGGTTTCAAGAGAGTTCAGTGCATAGATGCTAGGCTCTCCAGACAACCCAGAGCTCTCCTCAGCATGGATACTACTGAGTGCTGAGCTTTCCCGTGGATCTGGCTTAACGTGAGTTGAAGCTCTGGGAATCAGCTTTCTGTGCAAGCTTTCTGGGCTTGAGAACAAAGCCTGTGTTTCTCTGGCCTCCACGAGCTTTGCTGATGGTCCATTAGGGAGCTCATGGCAGAGCACAGAATCAGAGCCAGATGCTGAACACTCCTGCTCAGTGGTTTCATCCAAACCAGAGAAAGGGCCCCTGCACTATCCCTAATGCACTGTTAAGAGCTCTACAGCCTGCTGTCCACCCAGGGGAGGATCAAACAGGTCCAGGCAGGGGATTCAGAGCACCACAAAGCTCCTCAGCCCAGTCAGGGACTGGCAGGATTGCAAATCACTGAGCATACAAAAAAACGTGTGCTCTCATCTGAGAGCAAATGCTTTCTAGTGGCTTGATGAAATGCATAAGGACAAAAAAACCTGGAGAGGTAGCTGCCTCAAGTGGATCTCAGGAGCAACCTGAGTCATACTGGAGGGAAAAGATGCACATGGTTAGGAAAGCAACTGTCATTTATCATCTTTATTCCCAGTAACAACACTGTGTTTTCAGGAAGGAACACACAGGCAGCTCCTGTGTGAGTTAATAGTAAGGTTTGAACATGCAATCTTCTGCCTTACACCTCTTCTACCTAATGTACCAGATGAGCTTCATTAGCTTATCACTGGAGCTGCCTGCCTCCCCTCACTCTGACAGCTGCCAGACATGACAAACACTCCAGCAGTGATTGACCTTGACTGAGCCAGCAGAACACTTCACCTCCTCCAGGTTCAGCTGTCTGGGCAACTCAGAAAGCAGAATTTCACAAACCCCTGGGAAACTTTTCTTCAAACAGGGCTATTCCTGGTGTTTTCTTCCTCTCCTCCAGGCTCTTTAAAGGAGCCAGGGCACCCTGTCACTCTCGTGCAGGATGGGGTTAAAAACCCTCACCTGAGAGCATGAGAGAGGTGAGCAGTGCAGAGGGCCCTGCAGCTGCTCTTAGCATCTGTCAGAGCACCAAAGAGCCTTCACGTGTGATTTCAAGGTAAGTTTGTCTTGAAGCCAGGAATGTTTAGAAAAGACACATCTTAATAATCAAGGACTTTGTAAGTGCTTTGTTTATGTCTCTTTGTGTTTATATGTATGAGCTGTAGTGTGTTTTGTTATGCTTTGAGAAAACTGATCCTGAATTGCTGGTAGGGTGTTTTCCTTGAAGCTGTTTCAAATGGAAAAAAAACCCACACCTTTCTGAGAAAACAAGAGTATTTTTGTGAGTTTCCTCTTTCTACCAGTAAAGCCCAAATGCAACAAGGAATGGGGAACATGCAAATTTGTCAGAAGGCATACAGCTTTGTGTTGTCTCAATAGGGCTCTTTTGTTTCCTCTTGATTTGGGAAATAGTTGTTAATCACTGCCTAATTTTAATTTTAAATAGACCCATATTCGGTAGGACTCAATTCCCCCAGAAAGAAAAGCACAGCAATTGAACTTTGTGCAACAGTTCTGTGCAACAATTGAAACCATAGCAATAAACACAAACACATGAGTGTTTGCAAGATCAGAGCCTAAAACTAATGAGCAATAAATAAATTAGAACTCTATTTAGCTGGCTAAACTGGGGTCTGGTGGAGGACAAACCCCCCTGGTTCCTGGGATTCTTCTGCTGGTCAGCTTTATGGATGGAGCCTGGTGCCTGGGGAATAAGGCTCAATCTCTCCTGTGCCCAAGTCAATCATGGTTGTTTCTGCTGCTCCTTCTGATGCATCCTCTGCCTGCAGAGACAGCTCAGGTAGGTGCTGGGGTCACAGATATTGCATCTGCCAAAGGGAATACTCAGGGTTGTTTGTGTCTTAATCCACTGGAATAATTGTTTGTTTATGTCCCATCTGATAGGAAGAGTTATATCCCTTGTGGATTGATTCTGGTGAGTTAGTAAACAAGGAAGCTTACAAAGTAAATCTTAATGTTGTGGCTAGCTGGTTTTTGTTGGGAGTTTTTTGGCCATATGCTACCAATTAAAGGTGATTTATCCTTTGTTTGCCCCTCAGCTTTTAGAATGTTTCAGGGAAATGTCTCAGTAAGGCAAATTAGAGAATATAGTACATATCTTACTACAAATTAGCTTCCTGTAAGTTGAGAGACTGCTTAAACAACAAAAAGATTGACAGAACATAGATTCAAACAAGTCTCTGTAAGCATAGAAAGCCCTGGAAAGGGTTCTTACTCAGTAAAAACCCTGTAAGAAATTAGAGAAGCTGCAGACACACAAACAACACCAAACCCTTCAGTCCGTATCACAATGTGGTTTACATAAACTTGACTATAAATGACAGGATCCCAAAGTCCTTGAGTGTACTAACAAATAACCAGGTAGATGTTAGAAAACATGAGCTAGCTAATCACCTGGGTTGAAGACACTAAAGTCATGCAAGCTCTATGAAGAGGAGGAGGGTATAAAGGAGATAGACCCTGGTATAAGTCACTCCCTGTGGGTATCAGGAAATTCAGGAGCAAAAGCAATGCTGGAAATCATTCTTCCTTAGCTCTGCTACTTAGGCTTCTGGGTTTTCTATATAGGTCAAAGCTTGTTCATAATGTAAGCACTGGATCTGAAGGGGGCTGGAGGAGGGGAGTGCTCTCTGGCTGAGACCCTTCACAGTTTAGGGGTGGCTTGGCAGAGAAAGCTCTGTCTCAAAGGTGTGACCTGATTTCCAGAGGGCTTGTGAGCCCATATGTTTTGATGGGTGCTCAGCAGTCTTGGTGCCTTTCAATTTCTAAATGTGGACTCGGGAAGCCTAATTTTAACCATGCACTTTTGGGAAGTGTTGGCACTAGTTTAAAGAGCCTGTCTAGACCAGCACGCCTTGCTGCAGCAGATTGCTCCCAGTGATTTATATATTCCTGGTGCTCACAGGCTCTGATGCCTTTTCAGTGTCTTACAGCTGTTGTATTTATGCAGCACTCTTTATCTTGACCTTAGCCCTTGGATTTCTCAGCTATTCTAGTCTCTTAACATCTGGGCCTGAAAGGTCACTAATTTACCTGATGTTTCCCTGCTGTGGGTGCCATTGGGTTGAGTGGGTACATTCTGAAGAATAACACTCTGTTGGTGGGCTGCCTTTGTGAAGGTCTTTCTCCCTTTGGCATCATTGTGTTCCCTTCTCCCACTGTAGCAGCTCTAAGTCATCAAACATCTGCCCTCGAGAGCATTGGAGTGTACTTGTTGGATCCTTATGTGTTAAAGCAGCACACCAGGTATCCAGTGGGCTGATATTAAATTGCTTTTGCAGCTTGCCTGGAGGATAAGGAAGGGAGCTTTATTTGTACTAACACCATTTTAATGCATCTCAAAAGATCATAATAAACATCTCCTGGACTGTAAAAGGAAAATGTATATCTAGAATCTGTGGTAGATTATGAAATTCTGGCCTACCTAGTAAAAATTCTATCTCAATGGTTTAACATTTAGTGACATGTTAGATGATGTGAAACCAGACCAGGCTTCACTTCAAGCCCAGGTCAGTAATGTCACTTGGGGAAATGATGAGAACTTGCATTAACTTTGTACTGGCAGATCTCCCAATCTATTTCACATCTATACATTTTTAGCACCCAATGAGCAATACAAAGTGTCATTTCTCACATCTGAGAGCCAGACAATATTGCAGAGCCTCTCTGCATACAGAAGGCTACTTCAGAAGTTAACAGGTCAGATCTCATTGATTTTAATAAAGAGCTGTTTGTGGCAAATTTCTTGATTACAGAAACTGATGACTGCTTTGGGCTTCCTGTCAAAGCCAGCCCAGCAGGACAGAGCTTTAAAGCGTGGGAAAAGAGTGTGAGAGTATTAAATCAAATAGATTTTAGACATCTAGGACCAAATTCAGGCTCAGTTTGGATGTTGGGAGTCTGGTTCACCATGTCACCACTGAGTTGGGAACCTCAGACAGAACAAAGATAGCTTTGAGAGGCAGACACTCACAGGGCTTTTTTTCCCCATAAAAGCCCCTGTTCGTCTTGCCCATTCCCCATTCTGAACTTTGAAAGAGATGACTTGTTTTGGAACTTGAACCAGTTAGTTTGGAAAGGACTTTCCATTAGAGCCTAAGAACTGGAGTAGGCTTTCAAGTGGCTGGTAGTATTTTCAGAAAAGAGGTATTTGGCAGGTCTTTAATGTCATGCTTGCCTGGAATTGCTCTCCTCTTTAATTAACTCAGTAAAAATCTTCTGGTGACTTCATTTTATTTGCTTAAACCACTACAGAAAAATAAATACATACAAACCCGATTAATAAATCCATAGAAATGTGCTGCTGGTTAGTGTGATGCAGCAGAGAGCCAAGTTCCCTGCACAAAATGCAAGCCCCTGGCAACAAAGGCAGTTGAGAAAGTCCCCTGTTTAGACACAAACAGAAAGGTGGAGTATCCTCTGAGTGAAACACACTCTGTGGTTTGCAGCTTGTCTTCTCAAGGAAGCCTTGAGGTGGGTATAAATAATTGAAGCTCAAAGCAGTGTCCAGGATTTCTCAGGCTCCACGTACACACAGCCTCCTGGGATGGATATACTACAGAGCCTGACCCGTGACTGCTGCGCTGGGAATACAAGTCCCTGCAGCCTGAGGTGGGAAGCTGCAGCTGAGCTTTTAACTCTGAAGGCTCCAGTACTCCAACCAAAGTGGTTACAGCTACACAAAAGACATCAACAGTGACCATTTCACCACAGGCAGATTTTTCAACCCTAAGTCTCAATAGCAAGTGATCCCTGACTACATCAATCGTTTTTAAACATGACTGAGTGCTCGTGGTGCTGCCTGATGCCAAAGAACTGTTTAGGAGAAGCCTCCCCGTTGCAGCAGCAGCCCCTTTGTGGCCATGGAGCAGAGCAGGGGCAGCAGCAGCACCTCCCAGCCCTGCTGTGCTCTTCTGGACGCCCATAACACACCAAGAGGGAAATATTTCCTTAGTTCGTTAAACTGATGTTCTGGCATTTAGCTTTAAGTGTCTTCTATTTCCCTCAGTATCTGACCTTTCCCTTTCTCACATGGCTATTGCTCTTCTCTGCTAGCAAAGGAAGGAGGAAAAAAAAAAGCAACAAGCAGCCATTATCAGCCTCATCTCTCCAGTCCTGGCCATTAGCGTTAATCATCTCCTCCTCCAGCCCTCCTCTCTTCTGCTTCAGCTCCCCTGCATCTTCTCGTAGCGATGAGCATTGGGCAGGCGGTGAGATAAGCAATGCTCCAGCCACACCGTGATAAAAGGGCCAGTCCTTCCCAGCCGCCGCTGCGACTCTTCTCTTCTGCAGCAGCATGCAAGAGAGGCAGGAGGAGGCTCTAGGTCATCTGGCTGTCGTTTCCCCCAGGAGCGATGTGAGCTGCACTACTGGTGGCACGTTAGCACTGCCACAGGCTTCCCTCTCGCCCACCGTTTCCAGCGCTGGCCTCTCCCCAGCAGTGTGTGCAGGGGATGCGTGTGGCTGCTCCTCTGCATGGCCATTGGAAATGATGGCAGTGCCAGGATGGAGTGGGCTTAGTGGTGCATGAAGAGATCATTTAAAAATGGACAGAATGAAAGGAGAGGAGGAGGGGAAGGGAGAGGGAAAAGATGTTAAGCTGAAGGCATCAGATAAGAGGGGTGATAGGATGGGGAAGGAAGTCGAATCTAAGTATAGAAAGGCATGCACTGGGAATGTAAATGAGGGGCTGGGCTGGATGGAAAAGCAATGGGGCTATATCTGGGGATTGGTAAAGGGGAGATTAAAACAAAAGTTGAAAGGTAATTGTGCTGTAGAACAACAGGGAACTGTAGGGAGAGAAGACAGCACTCTGACATACCAACTTCACCCTCAGCACTGTGAGTTTTCCATCTTTTCTTGGCCAAGAAAAGGAGAGGAGCAAAGGTGGGGGCTGTAGCAGGGCTGGAAATGACAAAGAAGAATGGGTGTGAGAGCAACAATGGGAAACAGGCAGGGGCAGCAGTGTTGGAAAGCAAAGGCAATTTTGTCTTCTAACTGTGTGCTCACTCAGGCTTGACAGAGAAAGAGGGAAAAATACATTCCTGTTATAAAAATTCATATGTACGTAAATCACACAGCAAACTTCCTGGTGTGTGGCTCAGGGTGGCCAGGCTTGGCTGCCAGCTCTCCTGCAGGCTCCTCACTAAGCCTGGGCTAATTGTTGCTGCCTCTCTGTAAGCCATAGGTGATGCCACTGCACTCCCAGCCTTTGCCTCCCTTCCCTTTGGGGATGGTCATCTCCTGGGGCTCTGTTGCTGCATCTGTAGGTAACATGCAAATAATCTCTTTGTATTGGAAGCGTGGTGAAGGTAGGTTAGGACTGGAGATGCCAGTGGTGCTTTGTGTAGGTTAGGACTGGAGATGCCAGTGGTGCTTTGTGTAGTTTAGGACTGGAGATGCCAGTGGTGCTTTGTGTAGTTTAGGACTGGAGATGCCAGTGGGGCTTTGTGTAGTTTAGGACTGGAGAGGCCAGCGGTGCTTTGTGTAGTTTAGGACTGGAGAGGCCAGTGGTGCTTTGTGTAGGTTAGGACTGGAGATGCCAGTGGTGCTTTGTGTAGGTTAGGACTGGAGATGCCGGTGGTGCTTTGTGTAGGTTAGGACTGGAGAGGCCAGTGGTGCTTTGTGTAGGTTAGGACTGGAGAGGCCAGTGGTGCTTTGTGTATGTCTGGCCCCAGTCCAGAGAAGCTAAGAGAGCTTTTGTACTTTTAAATGTAATTTTAACACTGCATAACCTGTCACAGATATGAAGGTTTCTTGGGAGATGAGGTAATGAACTTGTGTGGGAGCTAATGAAGGTCATCATGAGAGAGCCATAAGAATAATGCCTACTGCTGGGAGACTTCTCACCAGGAGCCCTCAGACTTCAGCACTTTCCAGCCTAAATAAGATGTATACTTCTCTGACCTTGTCTTCTCCAATGTAAACGCAGAGCAGGATGTACTTAGAATTAAGATAAATAAGGCCTTACCCAAATAAAACACTAGTCTGCAGAAACAAATCTCCTCCAAGGAAGATGGTGAGTGGAAGCAGAAATTGATGCTACTCTACTGCAGAAACCTTAGATGCTAATAGGGATGAGGGCAGTAGAATGTCTGGTGTGGAATACAGTAGCAGTAAATGCAACTTAAGGTGCAAGATGCTATTGCAGAATCTTGTTTTACTAAGTTGTAGAAGAAATAGCATTTAATTTCTCTAAGTGAACTTTGTTTTTAAGGGTATTGTAGATGATTTTCCCCCCAAATGTACAGTAGACAAGTGCAGCTAATCTTTGGGGTAATAGATGTAAAACTGCAACATTCTGAAGTATTTACTAGACACCTGCATCAATTGACACAAAGGGGAAGCAAGAGAGAGGTTACTTCAGCTGCACTAATATCCTCAGATCTGCTTCTTCAACTCTAGCTCTTCTGTGCCCAATGGCAGGGGACAGCTGGTGAGGTGAGAAGACCTGTTTCTACTCTCAGCTGACAGAGCAGAAGGTCAATGTGCTTCTCTCAGCTGCCCAGTGCAGCACAGCCCCAGGGTCAGGGCTTCATGGCTGAGCCACCCCCCTCATTTCCAACTTGACATCCTAGTGAGGAAGCTGAGAAGCAGCTAGGAACTGGGGGAAGCAAGGGGAAATGATTTGTATTACAAATTAAAACTGGAAAGGGGTGGAGGAGCTGTGTCCAAATGTGAATGTGCAATTTGCATAGTTGGGCAGCCAGGATTAAAGGAAGCAGAGAGAAGGATAAGGGTTACATGGAGGGACAGAGAAGGGAAATGAGAGCAGCACTGTAGGTAGACATAAAATCTGAGATAAGTGAGAGCAAAAGGAGAAGTTGGAATACCCAAAGGGAGAGGGAGCTGAGAGGAGCAGTGGTGTGTGTTACTAATCCAAGGTGTATCTGAGCTAGCTAGAAAGTGTGCAAATGAATTTTAAAAGGAGCTTGAAATCAAAGGGAAGTGTCAGCTGGGCATTAAACAACCCCTTTAGTGGTGACCTTGAGAGCCCAGAGCACTGCTACCTAACAACCAAACACAGCACTCCTGAACGGTTCCTTCACATCTCATCCATAATTAATGTTGCCTTTGATGAATGGGTCATTCTCCACCAGGATATTTGTCAGCTGTCAAAATCACCCAAGTGGTGGCCTCTGACAGCCTTCTTGCTGTCTCCTGCCCTGAGGCAAGCACTGCAGTGGTAGTTGTTGATTGTCTCTGCTCAGTTTTCCCCAAGAGCTGTACTTACTGTGGCTGGTTGGACTCAGCAAGGTCCCAGGTGCTTACACTGCTCAGCAGTGACCAGCTCTGCAAACACTCCGTTGTACAATTCCTCCTTCAAGTCATGCCAGGTCAAGAGGTACTTCCAGCACTCCATGCAAGCACCCTGCAGCCCTTCTCCTTACCCAGCTCCTCAGGCTCCCATGGAGCTGCTTCCCTCAGGCTTGTTTGTACATAGAGAAGATGGTTGTGGCCAAGGCAAGTTCAGAGCCACGTTCTACACAAAGCCATATGCAGAGGCAAAAACTGTAATACTCCTTTGAAGACTTGTTTTGTGCTGGTGCCTAAGGGCAGGAATTGCATTGTACTTGCTACTGTGCAAATGTAAAACATAAAGAGCATTTGCTGCCCCAGAAATCTTGTGTCTGATGAGAAAGAAAGAGAGGGAGTGAACACAGGCAGGGGAGCGTGAAGAACAAGACAGGATGGGGCTGTGAGATGGCAGTCTGGAGGTACCTACTCTCTCACTGCAAGGAGAGTCTCTCTTGGATTCTGGCAGGTGGAACAGAGAGAGTCAGGTGGTGCTTTATCTACCTGATGTAGAATATAAATATTGGTTTATTTTCCTTATTGCCAGAACAGAACTTGTTCAAGTGACTCTCAGCTCAGAGATATGCAGGAGCAAGAAAAGGTGGTGGTGGATGTGAGTGTTCAGACAGAGATCTGTTTGCTTGCATGTTGTACTGAAGATGCAAAGGAGTTTTGTTGGGTTTGGGTGTTTTTTTTAACGTGTCCCTGGTTGATTTGTTCCCTAACACCTTAAATTTGGATTCAGCAAAAATAAATCTGCTCCTTGACAGCTCTTTAAGGGTGATGGGAGGAGAAGATGGGGGAGGGAGCTGCTGACAAAAAACAACCCACACCTTAAAAACACGGGGTACAGATCAGTTCTGCTTCTACTAGAAGTGTTAGGGCATCCTCACTGAGAGCTGTGAGTAACCTCAGTGAGTGAAACCTTCCAGGTGGACAATTTGCCCTTACTTAATGTTATCTCTGCAGTTACTTTCTGGCAGGTCAGTGCTTTACTTGGATGGTAAGAGCTCCCAGCATCTGACCTTGTCTCACTGTCTGGGGTTTCTGTCCCCAGATGTCTCCCCTGAGCCCCAGTGATTCAGCCAAGCCACTCACATTTTAATTCTTCAACAGGTTATCTCAGAAAATGCACTTATTCAGCCCTCCTAGTGTGGTGGGTGAAAATTTAACAGAGGGAAGTGTGAATCCAGGCACAGAAGTGAAATTAAGTGTTAACAAACCCCCTCATGACAAAGCTTTACCCGCTTAGGTTGTAAAACTCTTCCCGTGGCAGTTACTCAAGTCTCTGATTTTATGTAGTGTCACATTTGAGTTATTCTCCAGCTATCACAGAATGTTTCAGATGCAGCAGGAACTGCACTTCTAATAAAACAGTAATAATAAAAAAAATCCCAGACAGGCCTTCATCAACCAGTAGTGAGAAGCAGAGCATGAAGGGGAGGGAAGGAGAGATTAGGGTGGAGAAAAGGAGAAAACACAACCCTGTTCAACACAGGGATGCTTTATGGACCACTTGCCTTTTTGTCTTATTCCTTTTCTTTCTTGTCCACAACCAGGCTGTATGGCCAATTAAGTAAAGCAAGTGAAAAGCTTGATGTTGCAGATCTATAAATCTGAAAGAGCAGGTATTCCTGAATTTTGTGTCATTTTAGCATTCAGGATTTCTCTAAGTATATCATCTTACCTCATCTTGAAAATCCTGTCTTCTGTCACAGTTTAATTAATCTTGTACTCTCAGGGACTGTAATTTTGATTGTCTAAAATGTACAGTACTCTGGAAATTATTTTAGAGGTTGTTATATTGCCACTGCCTCTTGATTTTTTTACATCATTGTTTATTACATAAATAAAAGTTCTGTCTTAGCTTTCCCTCAATTTTGGTTGCTGCAAGGTTGGTGATTTTCTTTCCAGTGATTTTGATTTATCTCCACTGCTAGAGCACCCCTAAGCTCTGGAAAGCTCAGCTTGGCTCCTCATAAGCATCCAGGTCTTTAGAGGAACCAAATTCCTCTACTGAAACACTACAGGAGTGTTGTGAGCTCTTGAGGCAATGCAGTCACCCCAGTGTCTGCCACATACTGACAGAATAGGGTGTTCTACTAGTGAGGTCTCTTGGGTTTTGTTCAAGATAAAATTGGGAAGAAGCAGCTTTCCTCCTCTGGGGAAAAAATAATAAATCAGCCAATAAATTGTCACAGCTTAATTATTGTACAACCTCAGTTTAGCTAAGCTACCAGAAATGGAGCCTCATTGACAGGTTGGAGAGTCACTCCTGGAAAAGCTCTTTACATGGGAAGCAATGTCTGAAGTGTTTCTGAAAGAGCTTCCTGGCAAAATGCAACATCTGGCACTGCCTGTGAGGGTTTGAATAATGGAAATGAAAAAAAAAGAAACACAGAATAATTCATGTTGTTTGCCACAATCCTCTCCATCTTTCTATCAGAGATCTTCAGCCTCCTTTGCAGCTCCATGCTGTGGAATGGGATGCATGCTACTAACTCTCATCTGTATGGCAGCCACAGCATAGCCTCCCCAAACTTGCAACTTACTCTGTGAATACAGAATTAATTTTCTGACACTCATCCTACGTAAATTAATTTCATATCCATTTCAAAAATCAGTCTTAAGAGAGAAAAGATTCTCAGTAATTACAGAGGGAGATTTCATCCTCTCAGAACTGTGAAATCCAAATTTTCTAAAAACAAGGCTATAGGCAGCAAAGCTACAGGGCTGACTGGTGAAAACTGTGTTGAACAACTCATGAAAGGAATATGAATAATATAATATATAGTATATGTAATACAGTAACATAGTTATATACTAAATTTATATCTAGTAATATACTATAAGCTTTTTTTAAACTCTTTTTCAGAACCCTGAAGGCTAATGTCTTGTCTTGTTATGCAAAAGCTGAGAACACTGAATAGCCACTGCTCTTCAGCTGCTGACCCTCCAGAAATACTGTTGGACAACAAAGATTTGAGGTAAGAATAGATCATATTCTACTCTACAAAGCCAAGTACTCATTCAAACTCAACACTTAAAAAATCTCAGAATGCCTAAATTAAGCAGTTAAAAGCAACAAATTATGAATATAAAAGGATTTAAAATAGACTGGATAAGAAGTCATGCTGCTCTTGAGGTCATGGCACTAAAGAAATACATTGGCCAGTCACCAAAGGAATCTCTGCTTTGATTTGTTTAGTTGAGAAGAAGCCCCAACACTCAGCTGCCAGAATACCTCTAGTGTGACCCAATCAAAAACAAAAGAAGAAAAATCTTGGTGGGAGTTGTTTGATGCTGATAAGATATTGAGACTCTATATATTTAAGCATGGAGACAAATGCACATATTAAATACCAATGCAGGGAGAAGAGAAGAAAAATCACTCAGATCTAAGCGTGTGAAAAGTGAAGAGCAGGAAGGAAAATCATAAAATCAATACAAAGGGAAATGAAAAGAGAATTGAGGATAAACCAAAAGCAAATAGAAAACAACAAGGAAAAAAACCAACCCTCTCCAACAGTCAACAAATTGGGATTTTGACAAGATAAGGTTGTCAGGCTAGTGAGACATGTTCTGATTTTAGAGTTGGCTGAAATAATAAAGCCCTATTAAGTTAAGATGTTCAGAAAAGCTATTTACTACTTGCAGTGTGTCTAGCATTTACACACTCTGGTTTGATGTGTGTAGTACCAGCCACTGATTTATAATGAAGCTAAGAGGGTTGCCAAAGGGCTGGAACACAGCTCTGCAGCAGTGCTGGGAAAGGGATTTGCAGAAGCTGGTCCTTGATCAACACACTAGCATAATTGTCTAATTTTATATTTATATATATATATACAACCATAATAATTATGGTATTATGGCAAAAAAAATGAGGTAAAGTGCTTTATCTGCCATTACTGGAGGCAGCTAGGTCTGAAAGCAATGTGTTTTGTATTACCTCCAGGTTGGTCTTTACCATATGACAAACAGGAGGTAGCTGTCTCTGCAGAAGTGCCACAGTGCCAAGAGGAATGGGAAAGTCTTGGCTGTGCATAATGCATCCACAGAATCACAGAATGTTAGGGGTTGGAAGGGCCCTAGAAAGATCATCTAGTGCAACCCCCCTGCCAGAGCAGGAGCACCTAGACCAGCTCACACAGCAATGTGTCCAGGCAGCTCTGCAATGGCTCCAGACAAGGAGACTCCACAGCCTCCTGGGCAGCCTGGGCCAGTGCTCTGGCACCTGCACTGCAAAGAAGTTTCTCCTTGTGTTAATACTAAACCTCTAATACTAATACTTAATCCTAATACGTGTTAATACTAAACCTCCTGTGGTCCAATAGCGCCCATGGTGCTATAGCTGGCCTAGTCTTGACATGCCTCTGAAACCACTTTTTCACTATCTCCACTNTCCAGCTGTAACTGTTCTATGATTCTATCTTGCAGTCCTTATTTGTTTATTATGAAGATATTGGTGCTGTTGTTTTTGGGACAGACAATAGAAGCAATGGTCTCAAGCAAGAAGCTTTTCTTGCACAGTGCCCAGCAGTGAGAACACAAAGATTATGCTATGGGTTCATGATCCCACAGGTCTGATGTTGAACAGAACTGAGCTGAAATTGATGCTNAAGTAGGAGATTTTTTTTTCTGAGAAATTACAAATAAATTTCAGTCTAGGATGGGAGGTTTAAAACAAATTAAAAATAAGGCCTTTAAAAGCTGCATTGGAAAGTGGAAGAACTGTAATTATAGCAAGTTACATGGAGAACAGGAGAAAATGTCAAATCAAGAGATTAAATTTTAAATGGCAAGAACACTCTGACAGGAAAAGGAGAAGATGAAAATAAGGTGCATTAGATCAGTAAAATCATAAACCAGCTTCTGCCTAACCAAACTCATCCTTCAGTGGAACCTGATGCTGCTTACATATTTACTTATTTGGTGGTTTGGCTTATTTGACAGTAGGTTACACTCCTGGAAGTTTTATGGCTAGAAGGTCTCTGCCTGGAAAGAGGCAGGAAGAATACAAAGCAGTAACGACTCACTGGATATGTTAGAGAAAAGGATTGGAGCTAAAAGCTGGAATTATTTTGGCTAGCAATGCTTCAAGATGATGTTTGAAACTTGCCTTGGCAATCAAGATGCCTGGTAAAATTCCCCTAGTTTGTATCCAAGTTCTCCAGGCAGCTTTGGAAACCTCAGCTCACTGTAGCATTTAGTGCCCAAGGGAGCATGTCCTCAGACCACAGCAGCCTTGGCTCACAATTGCTGCTGTGAGCAGTGTCAAGGCACTTTGCAAACAAGGAAATTAATTCCATCCCTGTTTCCATGGATGGTCTGAGGGAAGAACAAATAACTGGAGTAATTTGCACACCACTATTCATGATATGTGTCAGAACCAGAGCCAGAAAATGGATCACAAATCTCCCTGTGTGACTCTTGATTTGTATCCTACAGTCCTGCTACAAATTAAGGGCAAAGGGAATCCTGCAGCTGAATTTAAGAGGAGCAGACCCAGGCTTTTAAAAAGGATTCAGTGAAACAAAGGAAAGGTTATTCCCTGGAAAGCACTGAACACTGTCAGCATAAGGTTCCTGCACTGTGAAGGGCTCTATCCTAGAACTGGGAAGAGAGTGATCAGGACTGGATTTGAAGTGTATTAAAATAGCAGGGTTTCTTCTTTGATTTCACTGGTTGCTCCTTGGTGCACTAGAAGAATTGCTGTATGAACAAGATGTGCACAGAGATCATGGAATGATGAACAAAAGACAGGATATTATGGACCAGCTTCCCTACTGCAATGTAGAGTCTGAACTCAGCCCTTTCTCATGAATGAATAAGGAAGTGGCCATGTTTTATTAGCTCTACTTAAAATTGTCTACTAGTTGAACAACCTTTGGAGCCTTTTAACACTTCTGCAATTTGCTGCAGCAATGATTTCTTTCTTTTCTTTTTTGTTCCTTTCAAGATACAGTAGCTAATCTGATTTTGGTGTTTCAGTAATTGTCTCAGTTAATGTGTATGATGAATAATTCCTTTCTGTGAAATGAATACTAGGTGAATATTTAACTCCTACAAGTTTGTTACACGAAGAACTTATGGGGTAGGCATGAGCATTAGTTGCTAAGCTGTTGCTTTATTAAGTAATTTTTTTATCTTAGCTTTGTTTACCCACTCCCCATTTCTGTGGTCAGATTTGACAGTAGGCAACCTCAGAGTCAGGAGGAGCTCATCAGCTCACAAAGGGGTTCACACATATGGCAAGACTTGTGCTGGTAAACCAATGTAGGACTGGCAGCTTAAGCAAGAGAAATATTGTCCTGTCACCACCACAGCTTTGTGTGAGCCCAACAGTTTGTTCTGCTAGAGGGAGAAGCACATTCACTAATGATACTAGTATGTTTCTGATTTCATCTTTAGGGGCTTTATCCAAGCAGGCCCAGCACTTCCCTGGGAACTCTGCCTGCAGTATGACCATAATGCTCATTGCAGGCAGAAATGATTCCTGAAATAATGATGTTTTCAGTAAAACTCTTGAGTTGACCAGTGCTGACACAAATTACCTCCCTGGCATTTCTTCCAGCACCTTTGCAACCCTGACTCTTTGGGGCAGAGCAGAATTTACAACAGCCTCCAAAACCTGGTTAGAATTGCTATTTAAAGGCACTGAGTGTTACAGTTTTATTGTTAATATCAGGGGGGAATGTTATTTGCAAGGCTGTGCTTTGATTTTTTCGTCATCTCCTGAAGCAAGATGCTCACAGAAGAAAATCACAGCCCTCTCAGCTTACATATTACAACAGTGACTTACTCTACAATCTATTTGGAGTGTAGCTGAAAAGTGCATTTAATATTGCTGCTGTTGTTTCTATCTGCTTCCATATAAAGTTAGAGCTTGATTTTATGTCATCCTCAGCTAGTATATATTTGCATAGCTCTGTTGGCATCAATAGTGCTATATTGATTGGTGCTGCTTGTGTCTGCCTCATGATGATTTTTGGTTTTGTTGGAGGAGTTTGGTGTATTTTCAAGCTAAAGAGGATTTGCCTTCTCAGAACAAAATATATAGTGTGTGCTGATGGGATATTTTAGATTGGGGCAAGTAAACAAGTAAGTAAGACATAGCAGTGAAGTTCTGTAAATGCAGAATATATTGAATATGTAGGTTGAGATTTTTAAAGGTGCCTTAGATTTCCAGCTATCACTAGTAGTTAAAAGGATTTGATGAGCCACAAAACAAGGCTGTCAGTCATGATTTATTGTTTACAAACAAGCAAACTTGCTTTTCCAGAGATTACTGAAGTTTCCATCTCTCCAACTGAAGTGTGAAGTCCAGAGGTCACAAACAGGATGCAAGAGGATACAGGTAAAAGGGGGAAGGATTAGCCAAAAATGAAATAAGCAACCAGGAGATCGGTGGCTTGGAAAATATGTTCATTCCTCTCTGGAGGGAATAATCTGAAGAGATGCAGGAGATGATGCAACATCACTGTACAAGCAGCAGGCATATCACATCTTGCAGGACTGTGAGAAAATGCCTCCACACCTTAGCTCACTCATTTGCTCATGAACAGGCCCTTGGGTCTGAGTGCAGGAAGAGGTGAAAAATGGCTGGAAATACACAATACAAATCAGAGAGGGAAGGATTTTCCTACCCTTTACATCTACAGAATATGCCAAACCTGCTGAGGGTGACCAAAATCCTTTGCCTGAATCTCAGGACATTCATGTAAAGAGAAGCTCTTCCTAGGCACTTGCAGAGATCTATGACCATGTATTCACTGTTACAGAGATTATACTACAAGCAAGATAACCCCATCTTATCTACTAGCACCTCTCAGATGAAATCCTGATGTGTCAGTACCCTGTCCAGCCTGGAAAGGATTATCCTCCCTGATGTCCTCACAGGTGAGCACACTGGGCAAGAGTCTTTCTCAGTCCCTGCCATGCTGTACTCTGCACAGGAACCTTTCAGTTGCTTCCCAAGTTCAGTGCATGAAGTGTTAAAGGGAGAGAAATTGCAGACTTCTTCCCCCTCCTCTTTCAGGAGCTTTCCATCAATTTTCCTCCTCCCTTTTTCTTCTCTCTGCACTACACTTCAGATGGAAGCATCTGGATCGAAGAGAATTATCTCTTAACAACAACTGGGGTTGTAGTACATTTCAAAGACTCAGGTTTTATTAGTCACAGAAGACCTTGTAAAAGTTTGCTTGGGATCATTTTTAACAGCAACCAATAATCCTTCTCCCATCAGCCAATGAAAAACAACCCAAGCCTCCCCCCAACTCTTGCACAGATGTGTCTTACAGAAATATTGCTATTTTGGAGAAGAAAAAGTGACATTTTTGCCAAGCCTGTAGGTTTTATCCACAGTAGCTTACACTAATACAGACCTAATTTCCTTCTGAAAGCTACCTGAACACTAAGCATGCTTGATGCTCAGTTGGCATAATACTGTTTGGAGTGGTCAATAATTGCATTTGACTTCACATTGTACCTTCCTGTGCTCAGGATGGCTGTTTTCAGAAAAGCATATTAATACAATATGTTAAACAGCAAGCCTGGAAAATTCTTTTGTCCCTTCCATCAGCAGCAGCTGAAAAAATAGGTAGATTAAAAGGCAGCATTCCTTGCACTGTTAAGTGTTTTAGTATCCAGTGTCACGTTCAGTCTGCTAAACCCAAAGTTACCTCCAGCAGTTTGCTAGTAATAAGGAAAGATAATATACGTGGAAAAAGAGGCAGAGGATGACAAATTGATTCCAAGGATGTGGTGTCCCATAATTCTCAGAAAACTAAACTGGAAGATGAGCACATTCAACAGCTTCAAAATCAAGACACTCCTGTAAGTGCCTAAGTGTAGATGTAGGAGCTTCAGGTGCTCAGGTATGAAGATTTGGACCAGTTAGCCCAATTCTACTCTCTGCAGATTAACTCCAACTGAAAACTTCATTGTTTTTGTCAGTAGAATTACACTGATAAATGCAAGTAACCTACAGGATGTCTCCTAATCCATTTCTGACAAATAAAGATATTGGAGCTGCCCTGTTCTAGTGCCAACAAAAAAATAGTGGAAAGGTATGAACTTCAGAAATGTAAACCTGAGCTGTCATTAAAAATCAATTTTCATGATAAATCTAATTCACATTTCATACAGAGCTGTGTAATATCAATAAAAATGCTTTAATAATTAGTGTGCTGGCACACAGTAGAGTGTAAGACAGAAAGGGAGATAAATTTTTTGTAATTTAGAAGATGTGGAGCTAAACATTGTTGTTTTTTTTAAAAGAAGCCCTTTCTCAGAGAGAAAAATGAATGTTGGAGGAGGATGTAATTTATTAGGAATTCTACTCCACCCCCATTTACAAAGACTGCTCTGAAATTAAAACTTGGAGAGATCAGGTTTCTAATTTATTCATAGAGTTAAAGGCCAGAAAGGACCAGGATCAGGTAGTCTGACCTCCTGCCTAACCCAGGCTATTCAATTTCACATAGCTCTTCCTATATCATAGCCCATGTTTGGCTAAAACTGAGTTTCTCTTAAACATTGATTTAAAATGCTGGGCAAAGACATTCTGGTGTTTCTTTCACATGCTTTTTGGTGAAGTTGGGTGAGAAGGAAAAGCATCAATGGATTGGATCACTGTGACATAGCAGTTGAATGCTACCAGAATGCCAGTAGGTCTAGCATGTGATAGTGCAGCCTCTGAACAGGACATCACTAAACAGTTGGTAATAAAAGCTGACTGATTTTCAGGGCAGATCCATATGCTACCTATTTAGCAACATGTTTTTTGTGAGCTCTTTTCAAAGGGACCAAAGGGCAGGTATATGCTTCTAAAGCTCCTAGCCACATTTGAAAATCCCATTCTCAAACTGAAAAAAAACCCTGCTGAAAGCTAAATGCTGAGTTTCCTCAAGTCAGTAGTAGTTCTGTCATTTAAATGTGATTGAGGTCAGAATTTCACTCTAGAAGATCACTTAACTTTTTAGGATGATCACTGAACAACTGTAGTAATATTTGTCATTTGTGTTTTGCTAACACAACAGAGATAATTTATTACCTTTCACTCCTCTTTTTGTTTTGGTAAACCTTGTTCTTAGTGTCCTTTATATTTGTTGCTCCACCAATAGGAATATTTGCCATTCTTCCAAAGCTAATGTAGTTTCCAAATTTCATTCATGGACTATTTATTTGATATCTTAGCTATGAGATATTCAGCAAAACATGACTGCAGCATCAAACCTTCCAGGATCCTCCATCCACAATGACACAAAACCTCTGGTATTTAGCTGCCACTTATCACAGTGCTTTACAGCTTCACAATCAGCCACATCATTTGGAGTCCTGTTTTCAAGTGAAGCTTTCTGACCCCCAGTGCCATCTGCTTTACTCCCTGCATTTAGGGATGCTGCCATTCACCAACATCCATGCTGTGGGCTAAGGAATCTAAGGCAATTAGAAGCAGAGGTTTAGTCAGCTTCCACTAGGGTGTTTATTAATGACTCCGAAGGAACTAGCAGGATCCAAAACCTCTTGAGTTTGGCCATAAGTGATAACCAGGCAGAGCTTTATTGCTCATGACTCCCCTGTTCCCAGGGACTAAGTTTTCCCCTGCTATTAGAGTAGATCCACTTGAATCAGTAGATCAAGACTCTGAAGTTCTTATCTCCTTGCTGCTGTGATTTTTTTTCTTTTTTTTCCTGATAAAACTAGTCATATTTGTACTTCATCATTTTATTATAACCAATTAGGAAAATGAGAAATGCAGATAAATTGGGTTTCTATCTTTTCTGGGAAAACTTTTACTTCTGCTAATGCCATCCAGCTTTTTTTTTCTTTTTCTCAATTTTCAGGTTTCCTGAACTCTAAGCTATTTTTCAGAACTAGCTGCCAGTTACACAGTGATTTCTACCAGCTACAAAAATACAAACTTCAGCTTTTGGGCCAGCTAATCTACCAATGTTTTCCTGTGCCCCATGATCTCCTGCTATTCATCACGATGATTATAGCCTTGTTCTTAAACACAAGAGATGTGGAAGTCAGGTTCAGATGTATGCCTGCCTTGACCATTACTATCAGGAGGATGCAGATGCTGATTAGATGAGACTGATGGTCCAGCTGGTTCAGTCTGTCTCCTGCTTTGGGTTAGAAATTGGTTTAGGTTCTGAGGCTGCTTTGTAATCAATATGATGGCCACTGTGAAAGTTCTCATTGTTCTTGACCTCAGAGTTGCCTTGTGGCAGTGAGTTCCACCAGTTGGGTTAGTTTGTTCACTTATGAAAGGAATGATTGTCTCATCTCTGTAGATTTGCTCTTGATGTTGTTCTGGAAACCTGTCTTCTGCTAGATCTCAACTAATTTTAGTACTGGTTTTGTCATTGTTCTTGAACTGTTTTTTAAAGGTGATGGGTTTCTATGTTTCCTTACTGGTTCACTTTAGGGGCTTTGACTTCCCTGTTTCTGTTTCAAACCACCTTCCAGGAAAACACCTTTTAAAACAACCAGGCCAGCCCTTAGCTATGAAGTTAGACAATCTTCTCTGATAAGCAATACAATTTGCATGAGCAATGCAATTTGCAGAAAATTGTTTTAGTTTTATGGAACTGTTCTAAATTCCTCTGCCATCTACACAGTTGCCCTGGCTTTTATTTTGTATTAGAACTTTGGTTCTCATTATTTGCTATTTTTATAAAGGCACTGTACAATCTGGCTTGAAACAAATAACAAAAAGGCTCTTTTCCCCGTTTCTTTTGGGGTTTTTTTGCATTCCCAGATCAAATTCCTTCTAAAATAAAAATAAGGTCTGCAAGATAGATATTCTGTTATTTTAAACTACACATCTCCTAAAAAGATGCTAACCCCAAAAAGATACATTTGCTGCTGCTGAGCTTCTTATGTGGACTAAGGTCTTAAAAATTCCCTCTTGAAAGCTTAATGCCAAACACAGTGCAAATTACTCTTGCTAGAAGCAAGGTTCTTGCCATTTCCTCAAGCAATGAATTACCTTCTGATTTTCAAGTTATTTCAAAATATCCTTTTCAGATAGGTATGCCAGGGGCTAGACCTAAGAAAAACCCTTTCAGAGTTTTTAGGGTTGCCAATTTTATTTTGCTGCAATGCCTAATGGTGATCTAGAAAATGCAATTGTTGCTTTTGGCCTGTGTTAACCTTTCTCTCTTCATGATTTAAGAACAGAAGGCTTTTGGTGTCTGTCTCAGATGGGAAGGTTAGAGAGAGGTCTGTTAGTACATGTTCAAGAAGTACCCTTTCTGTGGGTGTTAATAACTAAGAGTATCCTTTTGAGTACTCTAGTCATTAACCTCAAAAACAGTGACTCAGAAAGGTACTACAACATAATAGTGCCTGTAGGGGGGAAAAAAAAAGAAAAGCTGTTTTCTCACACCAGATGCCAGGCAAGATGTATTTCTAGAGGAAAACTAACAGGCAGCCTAAGAACAAATGTGCACAGAGCTCTGCGGTACCCTTTCTGGTAAGATGACTTGAAGTACTCTACTAGAGGAAGAATACACTGGAGAGAGAATTTCCTGAGTATCTGTCTGAGGTTTTGTGTAACAGTAAGGCCCACCTGCCCTCCCTTCCCAAATCAATTAAGGTTGGTGGAATTGCTGGATCAGATCCAGAAAAGGGATAATTCCTCTGTATTGTACTCAAGAAGTGACCGGTGATTTCTAAAGCTTGATATAAACATGATGCAGAAGAGTGGAGGATGAGTTAGATGGATGGGTTTTAATCTTATTTTTTCAGCAGACATGCAAACCTAGGGATTTGTTTCTACAAAGAATGTAAAATAAATCACATATAGTTTCTGTTTTCCGCATATGTGCTTTCAGGAAGAAAACAGACAGAGCAGACTTTGAGCCATGCAATGAATGTCTGCAGAAATGTATCCGACTACAGGTCTCTTAAGTCACTTTAATGGTGATGGATGTGCAGGAAACTATAATCAATTACATTGCCCTGAAAATTACATAGTTATTTTCCAAAAAGCCCAACAGGTAACAGTTGTTTGACACAGCACAGCTTAATATTTCTCAGAAGACAGAGACCTTGTAATGTTTGAGCTTGCTTGTATGCACAAATTTTATCACTTCAACAATACCTGCACAGCTGCTTCTATACAGTCAGACTGTATAGATCTAGCAGGCAGCTGTGAGACAGAAGTGCTCAAAACAAGATAGAGAAATGCATTCATTAAACAGAAAAAAATCTGAACAGGGAGATCTAAGGTCAGATCTAGGAGGTGATGTTCTCTAGCTCGATATTTGAGAGTGTTTAAAAACTAGCCATGTGCCTCTGCAGTGAGCACTGTGGCCTTTCTGTAAGGTACACGCTCTCACACTATCAGATTACCAACAGCTTTAAAGGTGCTTCCTTCTCCTCTGGTTCACACCCATACACACCAGCTTAAAAGCCACTGAGTGCCGTCCAGGAGACATGGTGTGGAAAGAGGTGACACATATGTCTTTCGCCTTCTGGACAGAGACGGTGTATCTCATGTAATCACTTAGGCCACTGGTCAAGTAATATTCTTAATATATTTTCTGTGAATCTTAAGTGTTAAGGTGCAGTGTAAACAACCTATTATACAGCCCAGCAGAGCAGCATCCCCTGAGAGTCAGAGCAGCCTAGAGTGATGCTGTTGAAGAAATACACACTGACCCTCTCAGCCTGTGTTGGTTCCACACGGTGTGACCTTTCTTGGTATCTCAATGGAGATAGAGGAAGCAGCAAGAAGCAGACTGTATTCCCCAAGACAAGGTTCTTTTAGAGATGGAGCACTCTTTCTTTTTTTTCCCCACTTTAGCTTCTGCCAATAGCCTGATCATCTGGTAGATGGAGCCGGCTCCTACCCACCTTGTTCCTTGCTCCTCTACTATCCTTTTTCCTTCCTAGCAAACCTAATCCTCCTAGGCCCCTGCTCCTAAATCTTTCCCCACTGAAGCCAGACCAAACATTTCACACCCTGGTCTCCTTCCAGGCCTGTTCACTCAGCTGATTTCTTTGGGCAGGAGACAGAAGCAACAGGTGAGAATGGTGGCCATAAGCAGCAGCTCAGAAAGTTCTGCAGTCAGTTCTGCAGGCCTTTTTGGTCCTGAGGTGACACAAGCAATGCAGCCCCTCCCTACAACTGTGGTGGGAAACCTGCAGAGGGGAGAGAAAAAGTCAATGGCAAGGAAGGCAATTGGCCACAGACCACAGTGGAAGGGCAAAGTGAAGAACAGGTGAGCTGCAGGTAGCCAAGCCCCACCTGAGCTGTCTGTGGCTGAGGGAAGCCCTGGGTTGTTCTGTGGGCAGACCCACCACCTGGGTGGTATCATCACAGCAGTAGCCACACCTGTGGTCTCCAAGGGCAGAGGTGTGTGGGTTCCCCTCATGGGACATCAGGAGGAGGATAAAATCCCACTCTGTTCCTTAGCAGAAGGCAGGCCTGGACACACANGGGGTGGGCGGCGGGGCCGAGGAGGGTAGGTGCTGGGTAGGTAGCGCGGGCCGCCGAGTGCGCAGGTCCTGCGCGCATGCCCGCAACTTATTTCGCGCGGTCAGGGCGCCGCATTTCACGCGGTGCCGAGCGGGGAGCGGAGGAGAGCGGGGCGGGGAAGGGGAGGGGGCGGTGGCGGTAGTCGATCCACGTGACCGGGGCGGTGCACAGGGGCTGGGGCGGCCGCTGGGGGCCAGCACCGCCATCCGCCCCGCGCCGGCTGGGCGGCCGCGGGGGCTCGGCGGCTGCCCTCCACCAGCCCATGGTGGTGGGGGGGAACCGAGCAACCGAGCGAGCCACCGACACGCCGATCCACTGCCCGTCCGCTCGCAGCCTCTCCCCGCCGTGGGGCGAGAGGCGGTGTCGGCAGCGGAAAGCACACACCGGTGCCGTCCCCACTGGAGCGTATTCGAGCCTCGGCACTGCTGCCGCTGTCTTTTTTTTATTATTATTATTATTGTCGTTGTTGCCGGTTTTTTGGGGGAGGGGGCAGCCTCCCCTCCGCTCGGATCTATTGTCACCACCACCAGCACCCCCCTCCTCGCCACAATTAATCCGATGAATTTGCCATGATTTATCCGTATTAATAGCTGGGGTGGGTGGGCGTGTTTTGGGGCTTTTTTCTTCATTCCTTTTTTTTCCTTTTTTTTTTTTTTTTCTTTTATTGTTTGGGTTGG